>LPNX010369288.1:189394-252066 GCA_001517045.1 Pseudotsuga menziesii | reverse complement strand
TTTGGATGCAGAGTCTGTAGATCTGTTGAAATAGATTTCAAATTACCAGCTAACATACCTACAGACATAGATGAACTATACCGATATGAGGCAAATGCAAAATCCCTAAATGCAATATTGAGTGGGTTAACACAGTCAGTATTTGTAAAAGTTATGCAATGTAATACAACCTACCAAGTTTTGGAGAAATTAAAAACTATTTATGAAGGAGCATCTAAAGTAAACAATCCAAACTTCATCCATACAAAGGACAGTTTGAAAGTCTAAAAATGAAAGAGGAAGAAAATATTGCAGATTATCTCTTAAAAGTAGACGATATTGTTAATGTGATTAAAGCCCTTGGAGGAGAAATGAAGGAAAAATAAGTTGTTGACAAAGTGCTACGAACGTTTCCCTTAAAGAATGACTCAAAAGTATCTACCTTAGAAGAACAAGATAATCTTGAAAATATGACAATAGATGAATTACATGGGATCTTCATTGCATATGAGATGAGAACGGGACTGAATAAAGCTTCAAAGAAAGAACCAACATTTAAAGCTTCAAAAGAATCAAAGAAATATGAAAACCATCTAAGAATTACAACATTGTTCATCAAGAAACTTGAGAGAGGTACTGGAAAATACAAAGGAAAGCTACCATTAAAATGCTTTGAATGTGGAAAAATTGAACACTTTGCTTCAAAATGTCCTTACCATAAACAAGATGACATTGATGAGAGAGAAGTCTCAAAGAAGTTCAAAAAGGGTAAAATAAGAAACAAAAAGAAGTACTATGAGAAAAAGAAATTTCTCTACACTATGGAAGATAGTGAAGATGAAGATACTAGTGGAGATGAAGAAACATAAATTTTATTCATGGGAGTAGATACTCAAGTTCATAATTGTGAATAAGATGAGGAAGGTGAAGTACATTTAAAATTTGAACTCATTAGTGCTCTTGAAGAACTTGAAAAATGCAGGATAAAGAAAAAATAGTCAAACCATGCCATTAGGGAGTTGGAAACTCAACTTCTAGAGGCCAAAAGAATTGAAGAGGACCTAAATCTATAGCTCAAGAAAGGAAAACAAGAATCTGAAAGGCTTGAAGAAGAGATCTTGCAACTTAGGAAAAAGCTTGACGAAGAGGCCTTGAAATAAAAAATTTGAGGGCAGCTCAAAGATCTTAGATGATATTCTAAATAGCCAAAAAATCATCAAGTGATAAATATGGATTAGGATATGGGCCAAGATATTCCTCTTTCACAAACCAAGGGGAAAATAGAAAAAGCTATGTTGCTGCACTAAAGAGTCCAGTTAAGAAGGAAGAAAGAAAAAAAATTACCTAACCTCTCATGACAAAAACATGATTAATGTGATGCCTAAGAGACCAATGACAAATAGATATCAATAGATCTTCTTTAGTCATTGTTACTCTTGTAATAACTTTTGTCACAAATCCATTAATTGTAGAGCCTATGAAAAGTTTCGTGAATACAAGAAGAATTCACCTAGTGACAAGCCAAAAGGAAAAAATCAAAATTGGTTTACACTTCTTCAAAGATATGACCTAGAATGTTACAAATATAATAACCATGGACATATGGAAAGACATTGTAAACTGATGACTTCTTCAAGGAATACTGCTGCAAATAAATTTCAAGACGAAAAACAAAGGAATTATTGGAAGGAAGGGGAAGAAAAGGAGGGATCCATGATTGCCCTATTTGCAACTGAGAAACAAAATCTTTGGCACTTGGACAGTGGGTGTTCAAAAAACATGACAGGTGACCCAACCAAGTTCATAAAACTAAAAGATAATAAAGGTAAAGTCACATTTGGAGACAATATGTCTTCCAAGATAATTGGAAAAGGTACAGTTGTTGTCAACAACAAGATTGAAGCAAAAAATGTATTACTAGTAGAAAACCTCAAGCCTAATCTCCGCAGTGTAAGTCAAACATGTGACCAAGGGAACATTTGTATTTTTTACTCTAAGAAATGTGAAATTGGAAAAAAAAGACTCAGGAAGAATTGTTGGCACTGCTGTAAGAAATTCAAACAATGTATACATCCTAGAAAATGAAAATCAATGCCACTTGAGTATGGTTGATGAAAGTTGGTTATGGCACGGAAGGATGGGACACTCAAACTTTGATAATCTTGTCAAGGTAAGTAAGAAAGAAGTTGTCAGAGACTTACCTAAAATTGTGAAACCTCTAAACTCAGTTTGTAGACATTGTCAACATGGGAAGCAAACAAACTAAATCTAGCTTCAAAACAAAAGAACATATGACCTCACATCCTTTGGAAATAATCCACACTGATATTTGTGGACCAACAAGGACTAGAAGTCTACAAGGAGAATACTATTTTATGTTGCTCATAGATGATTACACAAGGATGACTTGGGTAAGTTTTCTCAAAGAAAAATCAGAAGCTTTTGAAAAGTTCAAAAATTTCAAAGCAATGGGTGAAAATGAGACAAATCAGAAAAACAAGTGTCTTAGATCAGACAATGGGGGAGAGTTTACCTCAAACGAATTCAAGGACTTTTGTGAGATACATGGGATTAAAAGACAATTTTTAGCTTCAAAGAATCCTCAGCATAATGGTGTTGTTAAAAGGAAAAAATAGAATAGTCCAAGAAGCTACCAGAAAAATGCTTAATGAAGCAAAGCTGACAGATGCATATTGGAAAGAAGAAGTGTACACAATTGTCTATATACTTAATAGAGGAAAACTCATAGTGAATAAGGATAAGACTCCTTATGAACTATGGTATGGAATACCAACCTCAGTCAAATATTTCAGAGTATTTGGGAGTAATTGCTACATTAAAAGGAATGAGGATGATCTTGGAAAGTTTAATTCTAGGACTGATGAAGGAATATTTTTAGGATATTCATCCACCAAGAAGGCATAAAGATGTTACAATACAAGGTTACACATTATTGTAGAAAGTGAATATGTAAGAATAGATGACATAAAACCAAGAAGAATAAGAATTCATGATGGTGATGGAAATACGAATAGTGAAGAAAAGGAGGACCTGCAAAAGGATGAAAGCACTCATGATGAAGAAGAAGAAAGAGAGGAGGAAGATACACGGGAAAGTGAAGAAGATTCTCCAAGATCTTATACAAAAAACCCATCTAGAAAAGTACAAAAGGATCATCCTAAGACGTAGATCATAGGTGACAAAGCTATTGGAGTTAGTACAAGGAGACAACTACTATCTAATGAACAAGCAATCCTCTTAGTAGTGGAACCTAATAATTTTACAGAAGCCAACAAAAATAATGAATGGATCAAAGCCATGAATGAATAATTGGATCAGATTGAGAGTAACGAGACCTGGGAAATTGTTCCAATACCCAAAGACAAGAATTTTATAGTGACCAAATGCATTTTCAAGAAAAAATTCAATCAAGATGGTGAAGTGATAAGGAACAAGGAAATATTAGTATGTAAAGAGTATGCTCAAGTGGAAGGGATTGATTTTGAAGAAACTTATGCCCCTATAGCAAGACTTGAAGCAATTAGAATGTTTCTAGCATTTTCATGCCATAAAAATTTTAAAGTATATCAAATCGATGTCGAGTTTGCAATTTTGAATGGTAGACTATAAGAAGAGGTTTATATTGAACAACCTGAAGGTTTTCTCTTATCAGAAAATAGAGACTATGTTTGCGAATTGAAAAAAACACTCTATGGCCTCAAGCAAGCCCCAAGGGCGTGGTTTTAAAGGTTGTACAACTACTTAAAGCAGCAATGTTTCAAAAGAGGGGCCAGTGAAAGTAATATCTACTTAAATATCAAAGATGAAAATATGATCATTGTTGTTGTTTATGTAGATGACATCATATTTGGAATAAATCTACAAATACTAAGTGGAAGCTTTGCTTCTGAAATGAAAAAAGAATTTGAAATGTCAATGTTGGGTGAACTAACATTTTTCTTTGGATTACAAGTTTACCAAATAGACAAAGGAATATTTATCTCTCAAACCAAGTACATCAAAGACGTGCTTAAAAGATTTAATATGGAAGACTCCAAACATGTCAGTACTCCCATGATCACAAGCTATAAGTTAAGTAAGGACGATGAGTCATTGGAAGTGGACCATACCATGTATAGATCCATGATAGGCAGTATGTTATATGTGATAGCTACAAGACCAGATGTGATGCAAGATGTAGGTTTGTTTGCTAGGTTCCAGTAAAGCCCCAAAGAAACACATATAACAACACTAAAAAGTATTAAAATATTTGAAAGGTACTATGGAGTATGGATTACGGTACCAAAAAATTCAAGACTTCATATTAAAAACATTTATTGATGTGGATTGGGAAGGAAGTGTTGATGATCTAAGAAGTAGCAGTGGAGCAACATTCTTCTTAGGAAATTGTTTGGTATCATGGTTAAGGAAGAAACAATCTTCCATTTCACTCTCCGCAATAGAGGCTGAATATATTGTTGTTGTGTCATGTTGCACCCCGGTCATTTGGATGAAGCAGACACTAGAAGACTTACTTGTGAAGTATGACCACCCAATAGTAATAAATTGTGATAATACGAGTGCCATAAATATGCCAAAAAATCCTGTCATGCACTCCAAGATAAAGCACATACCAATAAAGTATCACTTCCTAAGAGATCAAGTATCCCAGAAGGTTGTCAAGCTAGAGTATGTCGACACAAAAGAACAGGTTGTTGATATCTTTACCAAGCTACTACCCAAAGAAGCTTTTGAGCATCTTAGACGGAATTTGGGAGTAATCTCCTTACAACAGTTATAGAAGTAGAAGCATAATCTCAATGGGAGATATGATGACAGGGGGAGATTTCAGAAGGAATCCTTTGTCATTGTTGTCAAAGGGGGAGAAAATTGACTAAGAGAAAATATTGCCATTAATGTCAAAGGGGGAGAATGTTGAAAATAGTTGTTAAATGATGTCAAAAGAGTTCAACAATGACAAAGGAATAACCAGTAAACATGATGACAGGGTGAACTTAGTGAAATACAGAGGAATTACAAAGTCAAATAGAAAACCAATGGCAGGGTTGATGATAGGGGAAAGATCCGCAAAGAGAGCAGTGACATATAACAATTTGAAGCACTAAGAATATTTGGACATCCCAGATCATTCGAGAGACAGAGATCAATGGTCCATAATAATATCCACAAAATAGATATGCGTGAAAAATAACATTCCTGAACTATAGAGTGAAGTGAAAAATGGACGGTCAAGATCAGTCAAGAGAAATTGTGGAAGCCGATTTTGAAAATCAACGGAGATGAATGCTTTCCGCACAAAGAAAAGTGAAGATCCACAATCTGCAATTAATCATAGATCAACAGTCATGAGTGAACTCGCAAGGAAATCGACGGTTCAGAAGAAATGTGGTAACAAAGTTGCGAAAGAAAATTGTAGAGGTCCAAAATGGGAAAGTGTGGTTCCGCATTCCGCAATCTGCAATACCTAATATCGACGGTCGAAAAAGTATTTGCAAGAGATTGATGGCGTGAAAGAAAAATTGTGGAAAAGGATTTGCAGGAGTTTTTTTCAATAAATTTGGAAAACCCGCAATCCGTAATCCGCAAGATCGACGATCGGAAATAGTCCACAAAATATCGATGACGCGGAAGAAAGATTGCACAAAGGAAATTGTGAAAAAAAATTCAAGAAATTTGGAAAACCCGCAATCCACAATCCACATCTGATCTAAAATCAATGATCATAAAAGAATCTGCATAAGATCGACGGTGCGGAAGAAATCTTGCAGAAACCAATTGTGAAAGCACTTTTAAGAAATTTGGAAAACCCGCAATCTGCATCTAATCTAAAGATCAACAGCTAGGGAAGAGTCCGCAAGAAATAAACGGTGCAAAGAATATCTTGTGGAAAGGTAGTTGTGGAAAGGAAATTGCAAAAGGACATCTTGAGAAAATTCCAAATGCAAATCCGCAATTCGAAATCTGCATCTAACCTCAGATCAACGATCATGGAAGAGTCCAGAAGAAATCAGCGATGCAGAAAGGTTGTTACGGAAAGACAATTGTGGAAAGCTAAGGAAATTACATAAAGATGATTACGAAGGGAAATCTATGTGTTAGATCGGCGAACAGGAAAGAGTCCACAATGGATCAACAACCGATGACAATTGAGGAAATGATCTGTTATGGAAAAGAAAATTTGGAAGAATTTATGGTGAAAATTTATCATTGCGGAGAGGCAATTCTGGTAAGATATTGTTGGGGAAAGGTATGACTGATAAGCCTAAATAGAGTTAAAGAATTGTTAAAATGAATAATTGAGTTTTCATGAAGAGGCATGATCTAAGAATGAAAAGGTGCAATGATGAAGAGATGCATTCGCAAAAAACATGTTAGAGGGTATTTATAGATAGAGTGAAGAGTGAGAGAAATTTTCTCTGTGTTCAAGAAGTGGCAGAGACCAAAAATGTAATAATCAAATAAAAACATACTAGGATGGTAGGGTGGTTCAAGGGAAGGCTACAAGCCTGCAAGGGGGTCGTAGCTTCTTTCCAGTAGTAGCTGGTAAATAGGGTGTAGTAGAATCCTTTCAGGAGAAGCTGATAAAACCAAGGGGGCGTAGCCTCCTTCCAGTAGTTGCTGGTAAATAGGGTGCAGTTCCATCCTTGTCTGTAGAAGCGGGCATATACGATTTGTATATACAATTTTGCAGTAATAGGAAGTATTGGTGGTTTACCCAATTGGGATTCCACAATAAAAAAAATTATGTGTGTTTTTGTTGATTATGTGTGTTAATGAATAAATTAAAAGTGGTTTAAATTGTTAAATTTATCAATACTGATTCACCTCCCCCCTCAGTATTGTCCAATATTCCAACAATATGAACATCCAAGTCAACATTTATAACAACCATGAAAAAAAAAAGTAGACAATATGTAGTTGGAAGACATTCACTAAATTTTCTGAAAATTTGCTCTCACAATTATGTATTGAAAAGTCTCTCTCGCAATATTGTATTGCAATTCACTACAGGTTGAAGGCATGCTCATAACAACAAATATCCATGCACGTCCATTTCTGCAAATTTTCTATTTTTAAACTTTGTTTACAAAGACATTTGGAGCAATACATGCCACCAAACTTCAATGTTCCAATGGTGAATGGCTAACACCATACAAATGTTCACACAAGCTACATTGCATAATTGAAATGACAACAAAATTGTAAAAAGAATGCATCCTCAAATATGACTTGCTAATCACATTATGTCTTAATGGACATGGCATATGAGAGATACTTGCAAACACATCTATTGTCACCTTTTTTTATACCGAAAAAAAATGCATCTTGTTATTCCATAGAATCAAATTTGCAACAAGCTTTACATCTTTTTACCGAGATAATCCTTGTCCAATATGACGTCAACTAGGTCCAAAAACATATGGGGGATTCATCATCCACATACAGTTTGCTAACTATTGTTACAAGGGTCTAAAATACAAAAAAAAACTCCAATACTACAATACTGTAGACCGAAAAACCGAAGTCATAACAACTAAATATGACCATCAAAAGACACTAGGAAAACCTGAATCTGGAATAATTCCATCTCTAAATTCCTCATAGAATAACCTACCATCTATTTCACCTATAGCCTTTTTAGAATCTCAACCTCATCCTCATTGAATTCATGGAAAATGAGTTGAAAAGTAATTTGAGCAAATTCTAGAATCAACATCCTCACTCTATCCATCCAGTGCTCCAAAAGCAAAAAGTGTAAACAAGAGACACCTTTGACCCAATCAATAAAATCTTTGGATTCACCCCCAATCCGAATGGAAAAAATGCCACTCCTTTTAGCAAACCAGTTACCATAGTAAACCCCAAAGAGAAAGGAGTTCTTCCCACATATTAGTGCCACTATCAGCTCCCATTCACAGTTTTATCACATGATTCCGTTTAATCTGAACCAGTATTCCTGCTCCACATAACCCATGTTGTTCAGCCCCATCAAAAATACCAATGAACTGATTATCAATAAATGAGGGACAAGTTATCGATCTGGAAGCCTTAACTCTTTGACCCTTGCAAAATTCTAAAAAATATGCAACAAATTTTGAACACACATGAACTACATAAGGATTAATGTCATGGAAAATGGATTTGTTTCGATATTTCTAAATCTCCCAAACAGTAAAGAGAGGTAATTCCTTGAAATTCACTGTCACCTACAAACTTACGAGATTCCCATGTGCAAAGTACCTTCAAGCTCCACCATGCAAATATCATTTTGCAAAACAATGAAGTCTTGGACTTGAGAAGAAGGTATCCACATAATTTTAACTTATTGCACATTTCTTAAATGTCTTTATTTAAGAATTCCAATTTGTATCTATTTAAAATTTTCAATTTTTGCATTTTTCAATGAAAAAACATGTATCCATAGTTTTATTAACCAAACTAATTACTTACTACCAAACCATAAACATAACTTATTCAAGAACCATCAATAGTACATTGCGTCCTTCAAACCACCCTCCCTCTATACATTATAATTGTATCAATACTTAATGACTTGAAAACATTTGCAATTAAAATATGTGTTATAGCAATTGAAAGAGATAATGCTCATTGATTACTATTGAGATCTGCGATGTTGCTCAAACCAAAGAAATGCACATTGTTATTACATAAAATCATTGCATCCATAATCCTACTCAAAAGCTCCCTCTTACTCTTAGGCAGGGACTTCTTGGTAAGCACTTCTCTTTATTAGTTCTTGCCCTCCGAGGCTAGCAGGGACTCTACGAATCGGCTTGCTGCCGTTCTAAATAGTGTGAAAAAAACCAAAACAAAATTTATTCAATTAACCTAAGTTACCCAAATTCAGTTTATTATTAATTTTCTCTCATCCAATCATATTTAGTTACATTTCCTATTAAATTTCTTCCATCCAATCAGATATTTAAACCTTTTATTTGACCTCTTTCCCAGGCCCATTAATAAATTCTTCAATATACTTCATGCTATAGTATGTCAAACCCATTAATGAGTCGCTCATTATACTTATTGCTATACTATGCCAGGGAATTATTTTCCATGAAATGGAATGTCACTTATAGAATGTCTCTCTTTTAAGTGGATTATTAATATTTAAACTTTATAAAGATATTCCACAGTACATTGTATTCATGAACAAGGCAATTATACGCTGGAATGGCAATTGCTTTTCAAAGTTACGAAATTTTATTCATAGAGCACATGCGAATAATTGCATAAAACTTTAATAAAACTTTATTTCACAACACTTTTAAATCATGTCACTTTGAAAAAATCCCTCTACTATTTGTTAAAGCTATATGTGAAACTTGTCTAGCTTTTTCTCATAGTTTCATTGGAAAAAAACAATTATCAAATGTATGATGCATGTGATCTTTCGTTGGACTTTGTGGTATAGTGATGCGTCACTATATGATGCGTGAGATCTTTAAGTGGACCATGTGAATAGTGACGTCGACACTTTCTATTTATTATTTTAAGAAGAATAGTTTTTTCTGAAAGTATAACTTTGTTGTATGGAATTCACGATACACCCTTCGTGATAATGTTTTTGACTTTTCATTTATTAACTTTAGTTTTTTTTTTTTTCAACAGAAAATATCTCTGCATCTATGATGCAAGATAGACCACTTTACAGGAATGGACACCCTGACTTGTGGGGATATTTTCCCTTTTCTTTACCACATTTAGCCAATTGAGCCACTCAATTAACCTTAGTTACTTAAGGGTCAACGTTAAAAGAAATAATCATGAAAAACCTTGGAAGTATTGAAAATATTAGTAATTATCTTTACTTGTTACCTTAAAATAATAATAATGAGGAGAAAATGCATCACTAAAAAAGCATACGTTAGTAAAAAAATATTACTTTTAAAAATTTAAATTAAAATATTACTTGTAAACATTTACATTTAAATTGTATTTAAAAAAAATTAAAAATATTATTTTTAAACATTTAAATTAAAATATTACTTTTATTTTATGCTTTTTTAAGTAAAAAAATATTACTTTTAAAAATTTAAATTAAAATATTACTTATAAAAATTTAAATTTAAATTGTATTTAAAAAAAATTAAAAATATTATTTTTAAACATTTAAATTAAAATATTACTTTTAAAAAATTAAATTTAAATTTTATATTTTTCTTAACATTTAAACTTTCGAGTTATTTATTATATTCATTATATATTTTGAAATTTTGAAATTCTATAATATTAAAACCATTTGATTTTTTTCCCGGATGCAGGTGACAGCGCAGTAGGCCATCAACGCGCCATGCCTCAGCCCGTGCACCCTCCGCATGGCGAGCAACAGGAGCCCGACACGTCCATCAACCTCGTCTTCATTACAACTGAAGCGTCTCGACGTCCCTCGGGCGTGGGAGAAGATTTGCATGTCCCTTCGGCACCTACAACGAAGGGTGGCGACACCCTATACTCCTCCTAAGCCTTCATGGCATCGCAGAGCCATTCAATGCACGCAGGTACTAGGGCAGATCAATGGGGGGTTATCTTCTCCATGGAGATTGGTTTCAATGTCTTTGTTGGGGTAAGTTCGGTTCTGAGCGATTCAGGGTTCATTGAGCGCTTGGAAGTTTGGCCTCTGCCTCAAGGTGGCACCATTATTTGGCTGGGTTATTCTTGTTGGGCTCAATTTGTAGGATCCTGCAACCTCTACACTCTCCTTCTCCTTCAGCTGCGGTTCTGGCTAACAACCATGTCGAGACAGAGGGGAACGTCGTGTCGCGCTAGCTCGGGTAGGGGCAAAGCCCAACACGAGTGGAGCCTGCAAATCATGGAAGATTATGAAAATCATATCTCTCCACAAGTCTGCATCCTTGTTGATTACTGGGAGGGGAGGGCCCTCAACCAGGGACTTGCTTCTGGACAGGGAGGAAGCCAGGTAAATCACTACTGGCTTGTCAAAAATATGTTATGCAATCTTGTTGAAGATACGCTTTGCAACTAGTCTGAAGCTCGTGACTTTGTTCTCACAATGAAAGAGAGAATGGCTGAAATGGATTCCCAGCTTATAGCCCTAGACAATATGTTCGCCTAGAAAGGCACGTTTGGCCACGCCGGGCATGGTGGTCTTGGAGGAGGTGGCAGTTGGAGTGCGACAGGGGGAATGGTGCATGTCAGGTTTGGTGGAGGTGCCAGTGGGAATGCGTCCGGAGGTATTTCATGCTACACCAACACAATTGCGGCTCCACCGGCACCGACCTTCCTCATCCCATCGACTATGGAGCCAGAAGTCGTAACAGCAGCTGCAATAGCCTCAATATGCTTTAGAGGTATCCAACAACTCGTCCAACCCCTCGCAGGAGGAAAGATGGGGTAACTTGCCCCATCATTCAAAAGAACCCCCCATCCTGAAGCATTCTCTCATCCTCTGCAGAAACAACTTATTGTTTCAGGTTTTTTTGCAAGAATTGTCAAGTATGGTTATGTCTCTGTCTATTTTTAAATTTGAAATCGGTAACTATGTCTATGTCTGTTAAGTTGTCCAAAACTTGGTACTCTGCTAGTTTTTTCGTCATGAACAATTTCCTCTCTGCTTATCATATACGGCCCTCAGTTTTTGAGAGGCTTGGGTGGTGGCTTCACCACCTAAGACCTCCTCTGGTCAGGGTTACTTATGTATTTTTTGCCCTTGTATTTTAATATATCTGTGCAGCTTTACAACAACAAAAAATTTGATTTTTTTTAATTATTTATTATTTTTTATTATTTCACAAGAAGTTGAATCACTCATATAATTTAATGATTATAATTGATGTTTTAAATTCTACAATATTAAAAACATTTAATTTAAGAAAGAAAGAAAAAAATTTAATTATTTTTTATTCTTTTACTAGAAATTGAATCACTGGTATAATTTAATTATTATAATAGATGGTGTATATCGTAATTTTTATTAAATAATAACTTTTTTCTCCACCATGGGTATGACTGTTAACACTGACAAAACAAAAATTATGATTATCAAATTGAAGAAGGACACTTACCCTAATTTTGTGTATGACAATAGCAACTTGGAGGAAGTGTCTTCTTACAAATACCTAGGAATTGATATTCATCACGAACTCAGGTGGAACTATAGCATTAAGAAAATGATTAATGGAGGGTGGAAAGCTTATTTTGGTCTTGAAAATAATTGTAGAGCAGCAAACCTTGCGATGTGGGATAAAAAGAAGCTCCTCTTTGAAACTTTAGTCAGTCATGTTACCTTGTGTGGGTGTGAGGTTTGGGGTTGCAACATCTCTAGAGAATCCTAGAGAAAGATTGAGCAAATCCAGAAGCATTTTATAACGTACAACCTCAAAATTAAAAGCAATACACCCTACCCTATTCTCCTTTTAGAAATGGGTCTTTCCCCTATCGAGAGCCTAGCTATGGCCAGGCTCTTGTTGTACAAGCACAAAATCAATAACATGGGAGACAGTAGACTTCCTAAACTAGCTTTAAATTCCAGCCAAAACCACCTAAGGCTCAAGCGAGGTTGGTATAAAGATACCAAGGCTTGGTTAAATCGTTGGGAGATCGACGAAAATGTTGCAATGCAAAATATAAATAACATTAAAAATATTGTCATTTCTAAATTTAAGGAGAAAATGTGGCATGAGAAAGATTTAGAGGATAAAAGAAAATTAAGATATTATATGGAGGTCATCAACCCTACTCTAGAAGATCAAAAGTATCTCTTGATTTTAACTAGTTCAAAGAAAAAAATTAATACAGCCAAGAAAAGAACGAACTCTCATGAGTTGCATAGTGAAACTGGTCGTTGAGCAGTTCCTAAAACACCATGGGTAGAAAGGATCTGCCATCTATGTGAGAATATGAACATTGATGATGAAAAACACTTCCTCTTAGAATGCCCTGCGTACACCCACATTAGATCTCAGCGTCATAATATTTGTTACAATCCCGACCTTCCTATCCTTTTAACTTGTCAAAATTATAGTGAGTTCAGGACGCTTCTCTCCAAGCTCTTTGAGCATAAAAATACAATTTTAAAACAAACTAAATAATTCTTGGTCTAAGGGGACGTTAACCATCATCATCAACATATTTTAATAGTATAACATAAAAATTTGATTTTTTATTTTTCTTCTAATTTTAAATTTTCTAATTAATTATTTAAATTTTATTTTTTAAATATAATTTTTAAAAATTATATTTTATAAATATTAAATTTAAAAATAATAATAATAACAATTTTTACAAATAATTAAAAATAAAAAATTTAAAAAAAATTCTTAGAAATAATATTAATCATAATTTTAAAACATTTCTAACTTACTTTTGAAGCGACCAATTTGGAAAATCGCATAAATATCTTCTCATATGTAAGAGGCCTACCAACTACTAAACCCAATGGATTAGATTTTTTAAAATCACATGGAGTTAGGTTGTGGCAAAGAGTTTAATTATTTTATTTTTGGTTAAAAAGTTTATTATCTTTATTTTTCAATAAAGAAAAAAATCATTTACTTAATATTCAAGGAGAATCAAAATTAACATCTCATTACATGAAACTCAAGCAAATAGTCAAAATCATTTAAAATATCTTTAAAAAAAATTCAAAAAAATATAAAAACTTAAATAAAAAACATTATCTAAAATATCATCTAAAGAGTCCAAGATTTTTTTCTATGGAAAAAATTTGTAAGTACTTATATTCACATTTTACAGATGGCTCTAAAGTCCATTTACACAAAAAGCCCAACCTTATAGCTGGTAAACCATTCAAAATAAAGCTCCATATCGAGCATAAACAAAGTAAAAACAATTTCATGTTTCATAAAAATTACAAAACTGTAAACCAACCAGTGGATCATCATCAGCATATAGTTTATCAAAATTGTTCTTTCTCAAAATAAAACAGAAATACCCAAAAGAAAACAGTACATCCTCATACAGATCTGCAAACTACAAATTGGACTCATCAGTCCCATATACAAAAACTGAAATTTCCATCCTCAATCAGCAACTAAAAAGATCTTCATGCAGCCTCAATAGTCCCATATTGATCCAAAAAATTGAAAAGTTTCCACAAGTTCATATGCACGATGCTCCTTAATGGACCAAAATCCCTCCAGAATCATCCCTCCAGCTTTTGCCAAGACATCTGCATAAGTATTTCTTTCCCAATATATATGTTTGAGCACCACATAATCAAAACAGTCAGTAAGTCTATTCACTTCCTGAAGAATCATGGATAAATCTAAATTCAGTAATCTAAACTTACCAGATACCCAGTTAATAACTAACTGAGAATCACCGAAAATCTGAATTTTAGCCAAAGAGTTCCTCATTGCCAGAAAGAGAAGTAGCTTTAAAGCACAAAGGTCTACATAATTATTAGTACCCAAACCTAATCCAGCCTTAAAAGAGAAATAATGCTCATCCGAGCTATACAACATGCCCCTAGCTCCACAGATTTTAGGGTCCCCAACTGCAGATCCGTCAAAAAAACCCCATGCAAAGGATTTGTCAATAACTTCCACAAAAATAGATCTTATTTTTACCACTGCATTCTTCTGCGGAAGAGCCATCATCATACCAAGACTGAAGCTTGAAACCTGAGCTGGTGTCAACGTTAGATCTTCAAAACAAGACAAATTCCTGGCCTTCCAAATAAACCATAAGACAATAACAGGTAAAGATTTAATATGAGCAACCTCCGAGTTTAAACACTATGATTTCAAACATTCTGAGACATAATCTCCACTCCAATGATTATTGCATTTTAATTTGTCCTCAATGATTAACCAAACACTCTGAGTAAAGGAACAATCCACGCGAAGATGAAAATTGGATTCAACATCCATTTTGCAGAAAAAACATTTGCTAGGTCCTTCTATGCCTTTCTTAACAAGAACATCCCATGTCAAAGCTTTATCAGATAAAATAAACCAACAGAAAATTTTGGTCTTGAGTGGACAATTAAGTTTCCACAAGACTCTCCACCACCAGGAATATTCCACCTCCCTGTTCATCATTAGCTGTGCATAACCATCTTTTGGTGAATAATGACCAGATTTGGATAGGTTCCATACCAGAGCATCATCATCATTAGAAATCCTTACATGACTAGCTTTAAGAATAGCTATATATACAATCCACACTGCTATCTCCTAAGGATCAATAAAACCAATAGATTCCATTGTTAACCATTGTTGAATCGGTAGACAAGTCAAACCGGGTATTCCAATATTTGATAAGAAGTAAAAACCAGCCAAATGCAATTTTTCAATCATATAAGGAGGCACGATATGTATCCATTTACAGCCTACCCAAGGATCCACCCCAAGGCGAACAGCAACTCCATTCCCGATCTTCCATACAAGAAAATTTCCAATAATATCAAAATCCCAAAGAACAGCTTTCCAGCAAATTGATATGCATCTTTTCTTTTTAGCAGTAGATCTAATCCATTCCAGAATGGTCAATCGATGAATATATTTCCGAACAACTATTTTTACCCAAAGACCTGATCCATGTATGATATTCCATACATTCTTAGCTGCAAGAGCTTTAGCAAAAACAACAGGCATTTCAGTCCCTAGCCTCCCATAGACTTTGGACTTGCCAAAGTCTTCCAGAATGTCCATGGTAAACCAAATGAATTCTAATTTCCAGTCCATAGAAATTTGAAACATAACTTTATGACTTTCTCAATAATCCCCACCGGTATCCATAAATGCATCTAGTAGACCGGGATGGCCTCAAGGACAGCTTTAATCAAAATCAGCTTACCTCCCTTGGATAACCAGCGAAAGCTCTAGTTTTTAATCATTTTTTCCACCTTAACGATCAGCTAGTCCCAATCCTTTAATAGATATCTGCAAGGTTTTGTTAGTTTTTCATCATATAATCTAGCATTATGATCTTAGGATCTTTTCACTGAGAGAATAACAAGCACAGCAATAAAACATAAGCACATCACAAGAGACAAGAGACACAAAGAGTTTTCCTCGGGGAAACCATAAAGGATAAAACCCCGCAACTTCCTCAGAGATAGAATCAACACCAAAATAGTAAAAGCCCCAAGACATTAAGATGATCTCCACACAGCAGCAGTCTCTCTCTCTCACACTAAGAGAGCTTCTCCTCTCACTCATGCGCCCCCCATAAGTGAGTGTGAGTATTGCAAGTGAGATAAATAGAGAGGCTCTCACTCTCTATTTATATTCTTCCGTTCACTTGAAGTGCACTCCAACATGTCGTCCTTACCTAACAATTACTTACTAGAGTCGACATCTCTAGGAGTGTCTAATAACCCTAGTGCCCCACCACTTGTGGGGACTTTGCCTCCTCTAACCAATAGGAGGGTAACACAATGGTGGGGACTATTGCCCTGACTTACAATGACTCACCTAGGGCCGACTTCACTAGGATAGTCTAATAACCCAAGGGCCCCACAACTATGGGGAATATAACCCTTGACCAATAAGAGGGTTACCCACAATGACTTGACATGAATTTCTCATTATAGAAACTTCCCGATCGAAAGATCGGGACATGACATGACTCAAATACATTACAATACATCCCGGAATGAACATCGGGTTACAATAGATAAGAAATACAAGTGAATACATTCCGAAGTTACAATTACATCAACTCTCCCTCTTAACTAGGAAGGTATTCACTCGACACAATTTATCAGCACAAGTATTCTTCTCGGTATCATCTGGATCATCTCGTCTTGAAGTCATCTTCATCATTGGATCTGGATCATCTCTCGATCTGGATCATCATGGGACATCATCACTAGATATGGATCATCTCTCGATCTGGATCAACATCACTGGACTGGATCTGGATCATCTCTCGATCTAGATCAATATCACTGGACTGGATCTGGATCATCACTCGATCTAGATCATCACTGTTGGATCATCATCACTGGATCTGGATCATCACTCGATCTGGATCATCACTGTTGGATCATCATCACTGGATCTGGATCATCACTGGATCTGGATCATCACTGGCTGTCATCACTGGATCTGGATCATCACTGGTGCTATCTCATGATTCTTCTCGTCACAGGAAGTTCTACAGAGCCAGCCCTTTTTCATGCTGGTTTAGGCCTACCCATCATGTAGGTCTTCGCCCAGCACTTACATCTGACCTACTCGTTAGAAAGGCACATCCTTCCAAACAGGAACACATCCTATCATAGTGATGGAAGACTCCCATCCAGAAAGGAACACACCCTATCATAGTGATGGAAGATTCAGCACTTACATCTGACCTACTCGTCAGAAAGGCACATCCATCCAGACAGGAACACATCCTATCACAATGATGGAAGACTCCCATCCAGACAGGAACACATCCTATCACAGTGATGGAATATTTCAGCACTTACATCTGACCTACTTGTCAGAAGGGCACATCCATGCAGACAGGAACACATCCTATCATAGTGATGGAAGAGCTTGCACTCACATCTAATCCTACGAGAACACATCCCAGCAGTCATATCAGAATGGCCCCCAGTCCTCGACTGAGCTACCTGGTAACTGACCAGGTGCCTCCATTCTCCTAGAGAATGGCAGTTGCCCTTACATCCGACCTGCTCGTCGGTATGGCCAACACTCACATCTAACATGGAAGGAACTTAATCCTTTAGCCATGACAGAATGGTTCAGCCCTTACATCTTATCAAGTGGGAACACATCCCTCTATCACATCAGAATGGCTACTCAATCCTACACTGAGTGATCCTGGTAACTGACCAGGTGCCTCCATTCTCCTAGAGAATGGCAGTTGCCCTTACATCCGACCTGCTCGTCGGTATGGCCAACACTCACATCTAACATGGAAGGAACCAATCCTCTCACCATGTCAGAATGGCTATGGGTCTCATCACTTTCTCTTGGAGGGAACCTCGATCTGGAGAACACCAAGTCTCTCCCTGAAGTACTCGAACTTCAGCCTAGCCAATGGCTTTGTCAATATATCAGCTATCTGTTCCTCCGTCGCAACATACTGGAGCTTCACTGCTCCTCTCTGCACCATATCCCTGATATAGTGATACTTGATCTCGATATGCTTCGACTTGTCATGGAACACTGGATTCTCTGACAACTTCACGCAACTCTGGTTGTCACAATGTATACAAGTAGCATCCAACTGGTGATCAAATATATCAGACAGTAGCTTCCGCAGCCATACTGCCTCACAACTAGTTGAACAAGCTGCGACATACTCTGCTTCAACTATACTCACTGCCACACAGGATTGCTTCCTGCTAAACCAAGAGATCACTCCTGATCCCATACTGAAGCAACATCCTGAAGTACTCTTCCTGTCGATGGCACTGCCTGCCCAATCTGAATCAACATAACCCTCTAGGTTAATCTTTTGATTTGCATCGTACTTGAGCCCATAATCAACTATACCCTTCAGGTACCTCAGAATATGCTTTGCAGCAGTCAAGTGAACACTACTCGGATCTGTCAAGTACTGGCTCAAGGTGTTCACAACAAAGCAAGTGTTTGGTCTCGTGTTCATCAAGTACATCAATGACCCAATCATCTGACGATACATCGTAGCATCAACCGACTCTGATGAAGCATCACTCAATAGCTTCAGGTTCGATGCCATAGGTGTGGCCATAGCTTTGCAGTCCATCATCCCAAACCTCTTCAGGATCTCTACTACATACTTCCCTTGTCCAAGGAAGATTCCATCTGTACTCTGCCACACCTCCATACCTAGAAAGTAATTCATCATCCCCAAGTCCTTCATTTCGAACTCAGCAACAAACTTTCTCTTCGTATCAGCAATCAACCCATCTGTACCTGTCACAAATAGATCATCTACATACAGTAGGAGTATCACTAGGTTGCCATCTTCAACCTTGTAGTAAAGGTTGGAGTCTGCTTTACTCTTGGTAAAGCCTAAATTGGATAGAAATCTGTCAATTCTACCATACCATGTCGAACCTTGGGATCTTTTGCAGTCACTCCCTCTGAAGCGAAGCATCGTACTCCCTCTGTCTTCGGTACTCTATGCACTGAAACATTTTGTACTGGAGTGACAAGTAGTATCCATCTAGGATCATTGGATACCAAGATCCTCTATTTTGAACTTTTCCAAAAGTTCTTCTCACATCCATCTCTGAGCTTGTCATCCTTTATCAACCTTGTAGCAAAGATTAAGATATTCATCAAGCTCATCATGTATGTGTTATCCCATGGGTGTTTTCTGAGCACGTACAAGGCCTTCTTTCATTTGCACACATTATCATGTCATGTGACTTCACTTCTAGTAGCTGTAAGTGTTTCTTCGTAGTCTATGCCTTCTTTTCGTGAGAAGTCTCGTGCTACGAATCTTGCTTTGTATCCCACGATGTTTCCATCTACTGCATGATGGAACTACGAACTTCTCTTTAGGTCTCGATACTGCATCCTAGACATCATTCTTCTTCAGTTGGTCTTCTTGGTTACTTCTTCATAGTTGGAATATTCTGCATCAATGATGTCGCTGCATTCATCATATTATTCTTCATCTTGAACTGTCGTCACTTGTTCTTCGGAACAAGTTTCATCCTTCTTTGCTTGTCGCTGATATGTATGCGATCTTTCCTACAAGTCATTTGTATGGTTAGAACATTTCATAAGGAATATTCATACTGGCAAATATTTATGCATAAATATATGATCATGCAACTACTTTAGCCAATACAACATTCATCCATATCTCACTGAAACTTTCTAGATGCCTTCCATCTCTACCAGGACAACATTGAGATTGTGCACTAATCCAATATGTCAGCAAAGAGGTTTCATTCTAGATAAGTAGCAATGGAGAATTTGTATAGCACCATGAGATACTTACCCATCACATGTATATTAGAGTATACTGTCGTCAATGCAAACATCATATCATGCATGATACATCAACTGAATATAAACAAATGCATAACAAAACAGTATCATGAAATGACAATTGAATACTTATCTTTATTTTTTTCGTGGGTCGACTCCTTCTTGAGTCTTCAGCTTCATCGTCTTCTTCATTCATAATAGCATCATTTCTTATCCAAAATCTAAGGTGGATAAGAAGTTCTTCAAGAGTTGAGTTATTCATATTCCTCATTGCTTGAGGGATCTTCTTTGGATGGTGAGAGCTTGATCTTCAATTGCTCCCATCTTCTCTTCTCTTCCTATGATTCGAGCTTCTTCTTCTTCTCGAAGTCTGCTAAAAGTAATCACTTCCTTCTACCACACATTCCTTGCATGAATGAATCCCATGATCCTGGGAGGCTATTCAAGGTGGCCATCACCACTTCTACATTCTTCACTTCTTCTTTTACCGCTTCAAGTTGTTCTTGATTTGAGAGACTCTTATGACTGCATGGTCTCTGCATTCTGGATCTTCACATTCTTCAATTGGTTTCTCAAGGTCATATTTTGATTTATGTTCTTCCCTTCAAATAGCTTGGTCAAGGAATCAAAACATCTTTGGTGTCTTTAGGGAGACACTTGTAGTACAAGTTGATTCGTGATTGAATCAACAATGATCTTCTTGGCCTTGACCAAGTTCTTCTTGTGTAATGCTTCTAGTCTCATCTCCCTCTGGAACTGGAACCTCTATACTCATGTAAGTGTCTAATCCATTTTCTTCAGAGAGATCAAATACTCTTATGCTTGAAAGTTGTGAACTTTACCAAACTTATCATTAAGCTGATGTGATAGATCACTTTGAAATGAGAACCTCAAATGAAAATAGCAAAGGATTAGATCTTACCGATTTGAGGTGTCCGTCTTGGTTTTGGAGCTGGCTGATTTAGGCATTAGAGGAATTTTGGGGTCTAAAATGGGCCTCCTAAGGAAAATAATAAAATAATAGTTAAAATAATAAAATAATATTGATTAATTTTGGAGGAAGAAAGAAAAAAACTACTTTTTGTGTTCTTATTTTCGACATATCTCCCTGTGTTTTTACTCAAATTTTGATCGGGAGAGCTCGTTGGATGCGGAATTTGATTCTGCATCCAACGAGTACCCATACTGCATACTTTTGATGGACCTTGCTACCCCAAAAACAAGAAATACCTGAAAAAACGTGATGATGAAGAAATACCTGAAAAAATGTGATGATGATGTCATCATCACGTTTTTTCAGGTATTTCTTGTTTTTGGGGTAGAGGGGTCCATCAAAAGTATGCAGTATGGGTACTCGTTGGATGCAGAATGAAATTCCGCATCCAACGAGCTCTCCCGATCGAAATTTGAGTAAAAACACAGGGAGATATGTCGAAAATACGAACAAAAAAAGTAGTTTTTTTTAATGACAAATATGTCAATTCAACCATTATGGTTGACTTATTTTATTGAAACTCTATTGGTTCTTGAATTCCAACTCACAAAAACTTATTTTGACACGTTTTCTTATAAGGCCCATTTTAGACCCCAAATTTCCTCTAATGGTTTGTCACAGAAACCCTAATTTTCAAAACTTGGAATATTTTAGATCTGATTGGATAAACAGATAGATCTCTTCAAATGGAGTTGTCCAATGTACTCCTTTTATGAAAACAGTGGAGGGAAGCCCCCGGAACAGGAAGCCCTAATTTTCCAATTTCTTCTGCAGAAATTCCTGTTACTGTTTCTGTGATATCTCCAACATTTATGCTCCTCTGTGTCTGAAATTTTGCACTGAGGTAACCTCACATGTCCCTGATCTAACACCATAGGTTTCATCAGAATTGGTTTCACCATTTTGGATTTATGATCATTTTCCCAAGGTGACCTGTTACAGGACTGTTCAGAATATCGAAGTTGTATGGCATTCCACGTGTCACGAGTTGAACTTCTGAGTCTGATATTCTGACCACATCAATTAAAGTCTGTGCCCTTTCTGTAACATCTTTAGGAATTCCATTTGGACCTTTGTATCCCAAGATATTGCAATTCTCCCCAGGTATCTTGTTTAGGGATGAATTCTAGAAGAGGCTGGAACCCTAAATTGGAGGGATCATATCTCCCAGAATATAGCGAATCGGAGGCTGATTTTTGGACACAGTGTTCCTCAGGATTTTATCTTCGGCTCCTACAATTTTTAGCTTTTGAGACTTTGCCAACCTTGGAATATAGCGACTGTACCAAAACTTATCAGTTTTAGTATTTAGGGTTTTTCCTAGCTCGGGGTCAAACTAGGGTTTGACTTTCCTGGAGTTTCACCCAACCAAATTTCTTGATCCAGGTCTCTAAAATTCGGTTTTGATGAGGAGAACAATCCTATGCTGGTCTCACTCAAAAATTCCTCTTCTATAGAAAGCCCTAATTTTCGCATCGAAAACTGAAAATGCTCAGAATCGAATTCTGCTTCGACAGAAAGATGCACCCTTCAATGGAGAGTCAACCTAGCATGCTTTTGCTAATGGATTGTCGAGAGAGACCCAAAAATTAAGAAGCCCTAGCTTCTACAGCTACACAATGTGTTCTTCTCAGGTTAGCTTTGATACCATGTTAGTTTTTCATCATATAAGCTAGCATTATGATCTTAGGATCTTTTCACTGAGAGAATAACAAGCACAGCAATAAAACATAAGCACACCACAAAAGACAAGAGACACAAAGAGTTTTCCTCGGGGAAACCATAAAGGAGAAAACCCAGCAACTTCCTCGGAGATAGAATCAGCACCAAAACAGTAAAAGCCCCAAGACATTAAGATGATCTCCACACAGCAGCAGTCTCTCTCTCTCACACTAAGAGAGATTCTCCTCTCACTCATGCGCCCCCCATAAGTGAGTGTGAGTATTGCAAGTGAGATAAATAGAGAGGCTCTCACTCTCTATTTATATTCTTCCGTTCACTTGAAGTGCACTCCAACATGTCGTCCTTACTTAACAATTACTTACTAGAGCCGACATCTCTAGGAGTGTCTAATAACCCTAGTGCCCCACCACTTGTGGGGACTTTGCCTCCTCTAACCAATAGGAGGGTAACACAATGGTGGGGACTATTGCCCCGACTTACAATGACTCACCTAGGGCCGACTTCACTAGGATATTCTAATAACCCAAGGGCCCCACAACTATGGGGACTTTAACCCTTGACCAATAAGAGGGTTACCCACAATGACTTGACATGACTTTCTCATTATAGAAACTTCCCGATCGGAACATTGGGACATGACATGACTCAAATACATTACAATACATCCTGGAATGAACATCGGGTTACAATATATAAGAAATACAAGTGAATACATTCCGAAGTTACAATTACATCAACAGGCTTAAGATAAAACCCAAGGTACTTCATGCCATTCTCAATTTTGTCAACAGAAAACGAAAATATATTCTGTAAAGTAATAACCTCTGATTCTTCCAAACAAGAAGAATATAAAGAAGATTTATCATCATTGATCTTCATCCCTGATGCCTTACAAAAGATCATTAATATCTCATATAAAGTAAAGAGAGATTGTTCAGAGCCATCATTAACCATAACAATGTCATCCACAAACAGAACATGTGTTAAGACAATATCATTACCAAATGATATACCATGATAATTCCCACAGTCTTTGGCAAAAAGAAGAGCCCTACCTAGACCTTCAACAACAATAAGAAATAGTAAAGGTGCCAAGGGGAAACCTTGCCTAAGTCCCTTGCCAGATTTGTAAAAAGTTGTTGCAACTCCATTTATAAGTAAGGCAAAAGATACAGAAGAAAGACTACTCATAACCCAAGAGATGAAATTCCCTGCAAAACCCATTTTCGAGAGAATGACCCGCAAATAGGTCCAACTGACTTGATCATATGCTTTTGATAAATCTATTTTTATCATCACAGACTTTAATCCTTTACTATGAATAGTATGCATTCCTTTGTGAATGACCTTGACAGCATCATGAATCTGTCTACTAAGCAAAAAGACAAACTGTTCACTAGATATACACCTACCCAGAACCTTTAACCTTTCTGATTCAAATAGAGATTATCTTACCCATAATCTTGTAAACATAATTGCACAAGGAAATAGGCCTGAAATCCTCAAAAGAAATGGGATGGTCATTCTTAGGAATCAGAGCTATAAAAGTGGAATTGAATACCACAGGAATTTTACCACTTATCCGAGAAAGCTCAATAACTCGCAGGAGATCCTCACCCGAAACATCAAATAAACATCTATAAACCTCTAAAGAATCAAAGATGCTATCCAAGCACAAACTATTTATAACTCGAAGAAGAAAAAAAAAAACCTATAATAAGTGACCAACCAATTTTATGTCAATAATTTGTTCTAAACACCTTGTAAACATAAACTACTAATAACATCTAAAAGATCAAGAACTAAACAACACAAAATAATAATAATAAAATAGTAACCCTTGGACCCATCAAGTTTTATTATTATTGATAGAATAGTTAAAGCGTGCTTTTTTATTATTGTTAGATTAGTTAAAGCGTGAGTATTTTTAAAGTAGAAAATTAGGTTAAAGTTAAAAGTTACCATCATTTTTGTTAGATTAGTTAAAGTGTGAGTGTTTTAAAAGTAGAAAATTAGGTTAAAGTTAAAATTTAAAGATATTTGATAAGAAGGTAAGTTTACTTCTTAAAAACCAACATTAAGTAGTTAAGTTTTGTTTATATATGATGATGTAGTTAAGTTTTGTTTATATATGATGATGTAGTTACACATTTAGTTTGTTTAATAAATTTAGTGTAGATAATTAAATTGAGAAGAAACATTTGTATAAAGGATAAACTTTAGAGCTATGTTAAATAAGGTCAAGAAATTATTCTTTGATTTTCTTTGGTCTCGAACAAAAAAAGAAGCAAGCATTCCTCTATGTCAATGGGAACTGCTTTATACACCAAAATGATATGGAGGTTGGGGCATGAAAAACCTACACTCATAAAGTTTTGCGACAACAATGCATATATCTTATGTATATTCCTCCTCACTCTATCATGTGTGTATGTTCAAACCCTACTCCCTTAGGAAGTGGCTCCATCTTACAAAGAGAAATCATCAAGAGCTATCACATCATAGGACAAGATATAGCATGGGATCCAGGAAATGGAAGAGCTATCACATCATAGGACAAGATCTAGCATGGGATCCAGGAAATGGGAGATCAATCATCTTGTGTGTAGATCCAATCCTTGATTTTCCCCATGAGGAGCTCTTAACGACATAATTGGCTGCATATTTAAACACTTAACAACTCCACTCTCTAGCGGATGTCTTATGATGGAAGCACATATGACCCATGGAGTTCAACATGACACAATTCTTCCTATATTGGCCTATTAGGTTCACAAGGACTTCGACGAGCATCCATTTACCTCTATAATGAAGAAGACGCCCTCATATGGCCAAAAATCCCCTCAATAGGTACATATAAGGTCAGATTAGGCTACAAGGAGCTAGTGAATATGGGAAATGAGGAGAACCCACCATGGTGGTGGTCCTCTCTATGGAAAACCAATCCCCCACAAAAACCAAACTGTTTTCTTTGTCTGGCATTAAATACAAAAATACTTACTTGGAGAAACTTGCAAAAATGAGGGAAAATCAGGCCTAACATTTCCATTTTATGCATGTCTCACGGTGAATCCACAACACACATGTCGGTATATTGCCCCTGTTGGGTCTTGATACCAATTATACCAAGCTTGCAATTTGATTCATACAATTAAACACATTAAACATAAGACAATGGCACACAAACACATCAACACATTACACATAAATACCCTAGAAACCCCTCATTCAGGGGAAACTAGCAAACTAGTGAGCCTATAGCTCATCTATTAATCAAACACTCAAAATAATGACTTACAACTATGACTTGTTGGACCACAAATCGCACTCTGTTACATGATCATGCTACACACTATACCCCTCACAATATCTTATTACATTGTTGTACAATACATCATGCATAACCATCGCATCTTATTTATAAATGCAATACAACCAACTGCTCATTTATGACAATATGTAACTTCCTAACCACTTTCGATTATTTTGTTACAGTCGAGTTGACTATGTCAACTTCTGTCGATTGCTTGTTGAGTATTTTGGTTGTTCCCATATACCAAGTCATTTTCCTTTAGCCAAACAACCTATCCCAGTCGGTCGACTGACCAGAATTATGCCATCTCTCACTTTCAACTCCAGTCCACTATCGAATTTTCTAGTTGATCCACATGCAAAGAATAGAACATTCCCAACAACCCCAAGTTTACAAAATAAATTTGGGGAGTCATTCAGTCCATAGGGGATCCTTCCTTGCCAACACAGTAAGGCACTCAATCTAATGCATGGAACAATTGGCATACATAGTGCTTCAATCCTGATATGTTTTCTATCCCCCTCCCGATTTCAACTTTCTACAAATTCAAATATATCATAGGCAACAATCTCAAAATTAAGACTAAAGCCACCAAAGTGAGGCATCCCCCAACCTCTGATTGATCATCCCACTATTGTTTTTGCGATGGGGCCTCTCAAGGAAATCTAGGACCATGTGTCTCTAGTGGATGATTTATGCTAAAGGATCAAATGATCTCTTTCTAGAGAGGAGTTGGACACAATACAAATAACTCTGTCAAACTGTTAAGTATTGAGATAGTGCAACTCACAACTTTGGAAGGAGAATATAGAGATCTACAAATCTTCTCTGACTCCAAAGTGTCCATTGAATGGATCACCAAGACCAATATATCAAAAAATAGCCAATCTGAGCACCTGATTTCGAGGATATGATAACACACTCTACAATTAAACAAAAGCATTTATCAACACACTCACAAATAGTACAACACCGTGGCTAAATCATTGGAAAAGCATGCATGCAACCTCCAAGTTGGGTTCGTTGCACTAACATACACAGACATCAATGGAGAATCCTCCACTAGGGAGATCCACTACAAGTAATACTCTAAATATCAAACTTTACCTTAAGAAATATGATGATGGAAAATGATATAGATAGAGTTAAAGATCTTTTTGAAATATAAAAATTTTAGTTTATGGTAGGTGAACTCACTCCCCATTTCCTGTAATTGTATGACGACTGAGACTACTCCCCAAAATGTAACTTTTCTAGGAAACTTGCTAATTGATATGCGATATGGATAGTCTTCTTGATATATGTGATGTGTAATTCACATTGATACATGTAAATTTCAGTTTTCTTAATGGGAGAGTTTATTTCCACGCTTTCTTTTTGCTTTCTAATGGGTGAGTCTAATCCCCAAATAAATGAATTATTGTTTTGTTTTTTTATGGGTGAGCCTAATCCTCAATTGTAATGAATTCTTTGATAGAGCATGGCTTCATAACAGCTATAAATTTTAACAAATTTTGGAATAAAGTTATCGATTTTTTTTTGGGAAAAAGGATAAGTTTTATAGAAAGAAATATTGTGAAAGTTTTTAGACGAAGTTTTATTCAACCAAATTCCATGAAGTAAATAAAAGCTTGTAACTTGTGTATATAAATTTATTATTTTATATATACTTTTTTTAATCATTACAAAATACATTTATTTGTAAACTATCCTGGATATTCTACTAGAATAGTTCATCATAATAGATCTTCAAATATTGTACAATCTCTTATTATGGAGTGTTTTGCATTAAATTGCAAATTTATTATCACTAAGTTTGATGTAGAAATAAAACTAAAATGAAAAAGTACATCCAAACAATAAACATAATATATACTTTGGGAATACCCAATATAGAATTGCTATAAAATGCAAATACAAAGAAAGGGGCATTCACTATGGAAGTGTTGCTAGTATAGTGTTACAATATCCTCTACTTGTTATATTCAACAAGTCAATTTTTCACTCCCAAATTCTATGTTCAACCATGGAACAAAAGCAATACAATAAAATGGAACCTATTATTTTCCTAGTGGCCTAGTATTTAACATATAGCTGCCTAATATTTAATGTAGCATGATAACAATTTACGGTTAGGATTAGGGTTTTGAAAAGCATCAACCTCCAATTAATGTTAGGGATTTGAACCGTTTAAAGTATTCTTGAAATTCCACACTTAGTTAGTTCCATATGTGTGGGTAGTGTCATTGTATCATGGTGGTAAACATGATAAACCAACTTCAAAGAGACAAAATCACCAAAAATAAAACCTATTCATAAAATGGATTTTATAAACCAACACCTCTAAATTGTTTCCACCCTAAAAATACCAAAATAGAATATCGAATAATCCATTCTAAATAATACACAATATACAGGTACCATATAATTTTTCAGCTATTTTTTTAGATATTTTATATATAGCAGTAGAAAAAAGAATATTGGACCCTACTTTGAGCTAAACTACATACTATATAACATACTACTACTAAAGGTAATATATAATGTACTACTACTTTGAGAACTAGGGTTTTCTGAGTTCTATAATTTCTTTTTAAATAGTGCTAGGATCCCTTATGGAATAGCGCAAAGGATACCCTTGGAATGGTAATTTGGGAATACTTTGAAGAAATGCATTTCCTATGTTCTCTTGGAAGTTGTGAGTGTATTGTTTTATCTATGCGATAAAAAAACTCTCTCTTCTTACTGGTAATCCTGTAGATTTTAACCCGACATTGGTTCTTTATTATTTTTCTAAGGGGTGGAAAACACACTAACAAGAAGATTCTAACATCAATAAAACTGAATATTGGGGTTGTGGAGTAGCCCTAACTGGGTTTTGTGGGGACGTCAGAAAAAAATATATGGTTCCCTCGATACCAAATTCAAGGGATTACAGGAAGGGTTCACTTGAGTATGTATTGAAAAACTAGAGGGTTTCACATGTGTGTGAAACGGAATATTCCACTAGGAGACTTCATGAGCTGATCTCATGGATGAAAAAGGCATTTCAGGGGTACTAGGAAATAACAAAGACTCATTAGGCATATGCTCATTTGCATCGGTTTTTGGTGAAGCCTCGAAAAGTATGGGAAAATCTCTAGATACTCAAAAAAGCGGTTATGGTGGGAAACTAAAACCCTTTGAATCCCATCTTGATTCCCGTAAAGGTGAAAGTGTTTAGTAGTATATACAAATATGGTCGAAAGACCCAAAAGTTGAAACTTAGTAAGGATGTAGATAAGATGGTTTCAGGAGGATGGGTTGGGTTGGAAGGGATGGTGGGGATGTCCTTGAGGGCTCTCGTCGGGAATTTCAGTTATAAAGCTACGAATGGCAGAGATATTGCTAGTTTGGATCCAAAAGATTGGGATCTGGTGATTGGCTACAAACCCACCATTTCTATTCTCCCAAAGGGTTGGTATGTTTTGTTTTCGGGTAGGATGAACATGCAACCTACATATTCACTAAACTTGGTTAAAAGTTCATGGAAGCCTAATGCTCAAAATAAGGCAGGTAGCATTTGACCCCGAAATGGAGGGCATCAGGTTCAAACATCTATGGGTGTTACGCCATGGACTTATTATGGTTTTGCTAAACCTAGAAGTTGATACTACTATCAAAAAACACATGGGCATATTTTTGCATGTCGAGGAGGAAGTCTTAAATGGAATTGATAAAAGGGTGGGTAAGATGCTGGTGGAGATCGATATGTCCCAGGGCCTATTGGATAAAATAGAAATAGAATGGCATGGCAGAAACTTCCATCAAATCCTAGACTGCTGAGGTATCCCTTTCTATTGCTCAAGGTGTAAGGAGGTATTTAACATTTGGAAACAGTGTTCCTCCTCGAGTTCAGATTTGGAAAAAGAAGGCTCTTAAGAGGACATTCGGGCATGATCGTCTGATGATAATAGATAATGGGAGGTCGATGGGTATTTAGAAGTGGTTTGCCAAGAAAATTCAATTGCCCCAAATACGTTGCTGGTGGACCAACCATTCCTGGGTAAGTTGCACAATCTTGACCCTAAATTTATTTCGTCTTTAACTGAATTGGAAACGGACTTTGTAGTAGGTCTGGAAGCAAAAGTTGATTCGGTAGATGAAGATACAATGGGGGGAGGCCCTTTCTTTTACTCTATAATATCTATAAGAGTGGTGGAAATGGAAAATGTTGTGAACCCCGACTCATCTAATGAGAATAGGGGATTGGAGGATCATATTATTCCATCCTCATCGGAAAATGACTCATCTAGATTTCGTTTTGAGATTTCAAAAAGTCATTTGGAAATGGTTGTCCCTGGTTGCATTTTGGGTCAAGATATTAAGAAGGGTGTGGAGTCTTCTACTTTTGTTCCTGAAAAAATAGATGGGGTCGGTTTTGGTAAGGAAGGATCTTCCAAATTAGATGTTGGCGGGGCGTTACTTTCTATTGGAAAAGTCTCTTATGTTTTTATGGGAAACTCTTTGGAGGTCCCCCCTTCATATTGTGATATTCTCAAATGAAACCCTATCCAGTCATTTACAGAAAATGTCTCAAAGAGTGAGCTTGATCCAGGTAAGGATTTGAATCTATAAAATTCTCCAGTAGGAGATGTGGTGGCTTTAGCAAAATTTAAATGGGGTAAGGGCATTGTAAAGGGTGGTATGAAACTAGATATTTCCCCTTTAAAAATGAGAAGTGCAAGGAAAAACCCTAAGTAGTTATTTGTCGATGGGGCTCAAACACGATCCCCCTCTCTCTTAGTCAGTATTGTCTCTTCATCTTAAACACGGGACCTTATAGATATTAAATCCCTTGCCATGATAGAGAAATTAGTTGTCTCTCTCTTAATATTAGGGGAGTAGGGGGACTCCCAAAATCACTTGCTCTTAAGATTTTGATGGATCGTGTGAATCCGTATTTATATTTTTGTAGGAAACAATGGCCTCAGAGGAGAAGGCTCGACGTTTTTTCGCTAGTATAAGGCAGGATTGGGAAATATGCTCATCTAATGCAACAGTCTTGTTGGGTGGCTTACTTGTTGCATGGAACCCTTGAATATCAAATATGTACAAGTATTCTTTTATCTGGTCATTTAGTTGGTTTTACAGAGGAAGTAAACTTCATAAACTGTTGTGGCCCATATCAAGATAGAGAAATATTTTGTAATCAAGTGATTGGGGAAATAATCCTTGAGCTCCCAAATCTCTTTTTGGCGGGTGATTTGAATTTCACATGGTCTGGATCGAAGATATGTGGTCAAAGGGCTTGTCTTGATCCATTGGGATCCTTTTTCGAGGATATCTTTAATTTGGCTGGGTTGGTTGGTGTGGAAGCTATGCCCTTGAGGTTAACTTGGATTAATGGAAGAGGTTAGGATTGTGGAATCTCAAAACGGCTAGATTGTTTTCTTATAGCTAAAGCTTCTCTTGGAAAGATGTTCAGGCACAGAACATGGGTGGAAATTTCTAGGATATCTGATCATTTTCCAATTGTCTTGCAATGTGTCTATAAAGGTGATTATATAAAATATCCATTCAAAATCAATCACAATTGGCTAAAAGAGTAGGAATTCAGGGATATAGTCAGATTGGATGGGGTAAGGATGATGAACTTGGTTTTCTTTCACTGATGCAAAGATTATTAAGTAAGCTAAAGGATTTAAAAGAGGTAGTTATAAAATGGGAAAAAATTAGATGGGCCTCCACAAAAAGGGATTTGATAGACATTGAACAACAAATGGAAGGAATTATTTCATCAAATCAACGATATATTTATAATAAAAAAGACCTTGACTTGCTGACATACCTTGAACAAAGGAAGTTGTAAATTCTTAAATTAGAAGAGGAGAAGTGGAGATTGGGGAAGCTTGCCTTGTTTTCGGTGATCAAAACAAAATAAAAAATTCCATAACTTTGTTAAGCATAGAAGTATCATCAACTCGATCTAGGAACTAAAGGATACGAAAGGTAATTGGATATCGAGCCCTACTTCATTGCAACATCTGGCTTTCTCTCATTTTCAAAAATTGTTCCAGGATCCAAGCAATTTCTCAGTTAGGAACCAAATAAATGTTGTCAAAGAATACCCTAGTTTCTTTTTAGAGGAAGAGAGTGAGAAAGGTGGCTTTAGCTGACTCTGCAAGATACAAAAGCCTGGGTCCATATGGTTGGACGATGGAGCTATTTATGGAGTTGTTTTATATAATGGGAAAGGATCTCTTAAAGGCCATTGGAGAGTCACGATTTACATATTCTATGTTTGGAGTCGTAAACTCTACGTTCATAGCTTTAATCACTAAATGTTCCCATCCAGAGGATTTCAGTGATTATTGTCTAATCTCCTTATGCAATCTAGTATATAAATTAATGTTGAATATTATTGCACTCCGCCTAAAGCCTGTATTGTCCTGCCATATGTCTCTAGAACTATTTGGATTCTTCGATAATAGACAAATCCTGGAATTTGTAGGAGTGGCTAGGAACTTTTTCACAATATAATGACTAGAAACTTAAAGGTTGTGGTTCTCCAGCTCGATCTAAATAAGGCATATGCCCAAGTAACTTGGGATTTTTTGCGTCTTATTCTTATGCACAAATCATCCTTCCCTACATATCCATCAAATGGATTATGGTGTATGTCTCTACTACAATTATGTGGTTCTACTGAAAGAAATCTTCTCATCTTTTTTCTAAATCTCTAGGGGTCTATAGCAAGGATGCCCACTCTATCCTTGGTTATTCTTATTAATAATTGAGGGTTTAAGCAAGCAAATCTTAAAGGAAAAATCAAAGGGACTCATAAAGGGAATCAAGTTTAGATTTTAGACTTCGATGATGCACCTCGTTTTTGTCGATGATGTTATGCTCTTCGTGGTTGGTCATGCTTCAAAATGGGCTTGTTTCAATCAAATTCTTTAGCTATTATGTAGGGTTTCGGGTATGGTGATAAATAATTATAAATCTTTCTTTTTAGAAAATGGTATGAATAGTGAATTGATGGATTGCATTAGAGCTCTTATGCCTTTTGAAGTTTCACCCTTATCTTCTAGTTCAAAATACTTGGGTTATTTTATCAAACCAAATGGATACTCTATTGGCGACCACCAATGGTAACTGAAGAGATTTGATAAGTGAATAAAGCATTGGTGTTGGAGATGGTTATCCTTAGGGGGTGACCTGTTTTGGCTAAGTCAATATTGGAAAACCTTTCTGTGTATTGGCTTTCCCTTTGTAAATCCCAAAGTTTATTCGAGTCTTGCATAAGGCGAATGACTTTTAACTTCATCTAGTCAGGTAAGATTGAAAAGTCTAAGTATCACTTAATTGGATGGGAAGATTTGGTTCACCCAAAAAAACTAGGAGGTTTGGCTCTTAAAAATATTTTCAATTTCGTGAAATCTTTATCAGCTAAGAGTCTCTAGTGTGCTCTTTTTGAAAACAACCTGTGGAGTTGAGTTCTGAAATCTAAGTATATGAAGCACTGCTCCATCATTCAATGGCTCCATGGGTGTTTCAAACTTTTTGGAATGCACCGATGAATTCAATTAATCTATTGCGAGAGTGGATACTTGGCTCCTTAGTAGTGTTCGATCGATCTGTATTGGGGAGGACTTGGTCATTAGGGGCACACAACTTCCAAATGTCCAATTTTTTGGTCCAAATATTACATGCAAAAGGTTACTTCACCTTGAATCAGATTGTTGTGCGGCCTCCAACAAGCAGGAGATCACATGGATGGATCTCGCATTCATGATTGGTTTTGTATGACTCTCTTGGAAAATAATGTTCTCCATACATAATTAGTCTTTGAAAATGTCAAATCCAACTTATTAACGCTAAGGATGTTCTGAAATGGTATTGGAATAGTCAGAATGGAATTTTGAATGCAAAGCAAGCATATCATGAAATGTATGCAAATTTTTTAGTTGTAGATCGATGGTGGTTTTGTGCCTATTGGAAATGGAAAGCCCCCTTAAAAATTATATTGTTTACATGGCTTTCTTGGGAGGATCGTATCCTAGCTTGGGATCATCTTTGTTAAAGAGGTGAGGGTCCAAACATATGTTATCTTTGTGGAAATGATGCAGAATTGGTGTACCACCTTTTTGTTTCCTATTCATTTCCAAAATCCACATGGTTTTACATGGCTCAAGTGTGCAAGCTTGTTGCGATGTCGGGTTGGGGGCTCGCTCTCTGATTTCTTTTCAAATTGGAAGAAATTTGCTTAGGACTAGTCTGAGCTCCAAAGTTTTCTTTGTTGGGAACTTTGGAAGACCTAGAACACGATTATTTTTAAAGGCTCTTGTCCAAATGTTTTGTCTATTGGTTATAAGGGGATTGTAGCTTTCAAATTGGAAGAAATTTGCTTAGAACTAGTCTAAGCTCTCAAGTTTTCTTTGTTGCGGACTTTGGAAGACCTAGAATGGGGTTATTTTTAAAGGCTATTGTCCAAAGGTTGTGTCTATTGGTTATAAGGGGATTGTGGCTTTCAGAGAGTTCATGTTTAGTTTGGATCCAGCACCACAGTTACCTCTAGTTATTCACAAAGATCTTGTGCAGAATTTTGATAATATCAAAAAAAAAATTATGGTTCTTCTAAGAATGGGTCTTCAATTTGTGGCACTGGGGCAATTTTATGGACGAGTTGTTCAAATCAATACAAGATTTGGATAAACTGTGGCACATGTGCAAATTCAAAGGGTGAGCTTCTTGCTTTATGGATGCTACTGTTTTTCATAAGAAATCTTCATTTGGATGAAATTCAGATATTTGGGGACACTCGGGTTCTGATTGATTGGGCATTTGCTAGAAGTGCTTTAAACATTCTTCATTTATCTGAGCAGTTATAGAGTATTAGATCTTCGATCAATGTTTTTTAGATATTTATTTCTCCCATATTTTCGAGAGTTCAACTAGGGGGTAGACACCCTTTCAAAGAAATCTCTTTTGGTCGATGAAGGTTATATTTTCTCTGAGCTTTGGATGAATGGACAATTTTCTTCTTCTAACCAACAAAATATTTATCATTCGTAATTTATATACTCCTCTCTCTTTCTGGGTTTCCCCACTATTAGATACAAATATGCAAAATATGGTTTTTTATCATCCACTAGGTTTTTTAAGTTTCTAGGTTGCAACCTTTTATGAGACTCATCTATAATTTTGTCACCTTCTAGTGATGTGTTTTGCTCTATGATGATCTACCTTTAATATATGACACCCGTTAAAACTTTTGATATGTAATCATATGTATTTTTCACATACTATATAATATATGATATCATATATAGCTTTGTTCATTGTTATCATTCGTAATTTATATACTCTTCTCTCTTTTTGTTAGATACAAATATGCAAAATATAGTTTTTAATCATCTACTAGGTTTTTTTAGTTTCTAGGTTGCAACATTTTGTGCTACTCATCTATAATTTTGTTAGATGTGTTTTGCTCTATGATCTACCTTTTATATGACACCAGTCAAAACTCTTTTAGTTTCTAGGTTGCAACCTTTTGTGCTACTCATCTATAATTTTGTCATCAAATGTGTTTTGCTCTATGATCTACCTTTTCTATATGACACCAGTCAAAACTCTTGATATGTAATCATATGTATTTTTCACATACTATATGATATCATATAAAGCTTTGTTCATTGTGACCAAAAAAAAAATACTAATAAACACAAAATACCATGTACCATATACTCGCAATCTATTTACCAATGTCCATTTTATATCTTTTTAGCACTAATTGTATGACTCGATAGAAGAATATTTCTCCACTATTGTTTGGCTAAACCCCTTATCTTTTATGACTATGGAAGCGTACCAAACATTGAACAAGATTCCAAACTAAGTGTTGTCACATCAGTGTATACACTTTAATCAATTCAGATGGATATTAGTTATGATTTAGTAAACACGATATTATTATGATTATTTAAGTTAATTTTTTTACAACATTTAAAAGAAGTATTAATAATATTATAATTAATTCGCATTTTTTAAGTCTGGTTTCTTTCAATTTTTTTTACACAAAAACGGGTAAAAAGATCACAAAGTTCAGACGCCCTTGAGGTAGCAGCAATTTCAAGTGTCTTTATGGAAGCAGCAAATTCAGGTGCCCTTGTCGAAGCAGCAAACAAAAACTCAGAAAACACCCCATACTGATCGAGTTTTCCAAAAGGAACCTATAAGAGTTTTACACAGAAGGAAACTATACAAAGGTGACTATATTAAACAAAACTAAGCCAAGAGCAGAGAGTACATTATTAGCGAGCTGTTCCCCCATGGCACGAGGAGGAGCCAAGATGAGCCTCCACTTTCAGTTCCAATTTTTCTACCTTGATTTCCAATTCAGCAAAAAACCTGGTAAACACCTATTTTGTTTTCTTTATCCTGAGTTCAAACTCTTTCCTTAACTAAAACATGTCTTGATCAACATTCGCCAAACGACGTCCTCCCTCTGTGTTCATTCTATTCAGGAGGCAATTCATTCTTTTTAGTTTCTTTCTGATATCCAGAATATCGTCTTCAATGTGCAGTGCAAGAGGGGAAGATGGTGCAGATTCGGAAGTGGAGTCCATGGTTACGCAGAGGAAAGAACTGGCAACGGGTGTAATTCCAACAACCCTACAAATAAACCCACGATGATGGAGAAAGAGCCATCCGCCACCTTGTATAGAGCCAGCCATTTCGCGCATCATCATTCTAGATGATGCAAGAGTATAGGATATCTTCGGGAGGATAGGACTGAAGGTAGGCCAAATCGAGATGACAAAGGGTAGAGTGGACGAGGAGCAGAGCCATATGAACGGCCTCCTGGCTTCTTTTAAACCAGCTTGTGTCGCATGCAAGCACCCACGTGCTAACCTGGAGATCCAACGCGAGCCACGAGCGAGGATGGGACACGCCATAAGGAGGAGGGAGGACCATGTGGAGGGATACGAGATAGACCCCATCAAACTTAAGCACACGGTCATGTAGGAAGCCGAGGCTAAAGGCTTTAGGGAATAAGATAGCCAGTCCTGTTATCATTCGGCGTGAGAACACCTTTGTCAAGTGAGGAAGCCTGGTTCACTGCCAAGTCAACCAACTTGTTATTTTTCCTAAGAACATGAAAGACTTCAATTTTTGAAAAGAAGAGAAATTTTTTTGGATCTTCCTCATTAGTTGTCGAATCTTTAGATTCTCAGGAGAGCTGCTTGTAATGAGAGCTTGAATAACAAGTCTAGAATCGCCAATCACTACGATGTTGTTGATGCCTTGAGCTTTGACAAGGTGAAGACCTTGCTAGAGGGCCATAGCATCGGCCATATTGTTTGTTTCGAGTCTGAGTCCCCACAAATACGACAATTCGTGCTTTCCATTCAAGGCAAAAAGAACCCCTGCCTATTTCCTCAAATTTTAATAAGGTAAAATGTTTTTATTTTAAAAATTACCAAAATATTATATAAATTATATAAAAAAATTTAAAATTAAATATTTAAAAAATATATATAACTAATTATAATTATAATTATAATATATTTTTCTTCTAAAAAATTAATTAAAATTAATTACTTAATTAATTAAAAAATTAATCTCTTGTAAATGAAGTTTTGGTGCTTCTCATTTAAATGGATTTTTTGGAATTCATTTAAATCTGAAGTTTTGGTGCTTTCTATTTAAATGGTTTTTTTGAATTCATTTAAATTTGTTTTTCTGAAATTGAAAATATAAGATTTTTTTTTAAATAAAAAACTTAATTAATTAAAAATATATAAATATAAAAAAAATTGAAATTTTTTTAATTTAAAATTGAAAATAAAAGACATAAATTTATTTAATATAATCATTTTTTAGTGTAACTATATCTTCTATCAATACTACAAGGTGGAAACCTCTCCAAAAAAAATCACTCTTCAGAGCCAACTATTTTGACATAAATTCTTAATTATTTAATATCAATTTAAATTCAAAATAATATTAACATTTGTTTTGACTTAGTAAATTTATATGTTGAAAGGTATAGTTTCTTTTCAAAATTTCACATTTTTAAATTAAATTAAATTTATCAAATAGTTATACTATTTATAAAATATTTTTATTATTTGATGACATTTAATTAACTTATACGAATGGTTATGTTTTATAATTCCTAATTATATTTATTTTAGGGTTTTGATTTCTTTACATCATAATTATCTCGTGTCTGCAAATCAATGGTTATGTTAAAGAATTTCAGGATATATATGAGTAACACAATAGTGGCAGTCCTCGAGATGCTGTGTGAAAGCATGATAGAGAAAGTTTATAAATATCTATATTTCACGTAAACCTTTACTGATTTAGTTTATAAATATCTATATTTTATGTAAACCTTTACCGATTTTGAATATTTAAATTAAACATGATAAATACAACTATTAAATTTTAAATTTTGTTTAAATGATTAAGTTTAACAATTTGTTTAAACTTTATTATATTATAATTCATAATAAAAAAATATTTCACTTGTTAAATTGTTCACCTCTTAAAAAATATTATAAAGATTTCCAATAATAATAATAATAGGCATTTACCTAATAATACTTGGATAGATCTCACATCATAAGGCATCCTAAGGGTGGAGAATGGATTTTGTTTTGAAAAAAATGTGTTTTCTAAAATAGACATCATATTTAGAATTTTTTTTTTTTATTTGTAATTTTTATTCATTAAGAATATGTGTTTTTTAGACGGGTTTTAGGGGTTCTATGTAGCATTCAAATTTGAACCATGTCCATCCTTTCCATCAACATTTCAAAAAATGGCAACATTAGAAATTACCTATCCATATAAAATTCCCAAGATGTTGAAATTCCTATGCTATAGAGTTTGACTCGCCATTCAAAATATTAGAAATATCATAAATTATAATCACTCACTCACTCACAGCATGCACTCACTGCTTAATTGTGCAAGATTATGAGTGATGACTGAAAACTACGAGGCACACACCACTACAATGTGACTCTAACTCTTGAGTCACTTGGGGATATAATCTAAGGTGTGATAATGTGTTAGTAACTGCGGTTGTAACAATGCAGAACAACTCCTAGTCTACTACTAGGCTCGAAATGAGCCCAAAACTTTGTGCCTACTATCTATGTGAACCTGGCTACCAGTGTCCACTCGATTTTTGTCAAAATGAAATCCAAATGGTCGATTTGATGAGTCCTCCTCTACAAGACCTCATTTCTTGCATGAATAACATGGAATCACAACAACAATATTAACGAACATATATGATGTTAAAAGACATCCATGACCTTTTCACTTTTCTAATAATAAAATTCCAGTGTTGATTCTCATTGTTTTGTATAGAATTTGACGAACCATCCACGTAATCCCACGAGATGGAACCATCCACTATAGGATCATTAATGACTATGACAGATTTAATGGAAACTAGCACCGAAAAAGCTTTATAAATACCAAAACTTCGACCAACATATACTTGAGCAAGGATTAGGACATCATAAAATAGCTTCTTGTTCCTAGCAAGCCAAATACCCCACACTACAAAAATAGGAAGGGCTGCAGATGAAGAAAAATAAGTGTTGCGAGTCCAAGAGAGCCAAGCTTGTTGCACATCGGCTCCTGTCCAGAATAGTGGTAAGTCTGCTAAAAGAGAAAGGTGGCTCCATACTTCACGGGCATCTGGAAAATCAACAAAGAGGTAGTCAATGGACTCTACATCTAGAACACATAATGGGCATCTGTTGGGCCCTACTAGAAATATGTGCTTCAAGGTATCCCAAACCGGGATTTTACCATCAAGCATCAACCTGAAGAAAATATTGTTTTTGAGCAGACAATTAAGCTTCCAAAGCACCATTATGGATGAGGAGCATATTCCATTTCTATGAGCACCTGATAGCCCAGCTTGGGAGAGTATGACCCCCTTTGGAATTTTTAGTCCATAAAATAGCATCCGACCCGTTAGAGAGGCGAACCAAACTATTTTGTAGACCGAGGATATATTGATCCCTGATGAGCAACTCTTCCACTAATAAATCAAGATCAGCAGCCAAGATCCATGACTGATAAGATAAAGGAGGAGCATGATGTAAGTAGATTTGATGCAAATGTACAATACCACGTTTTATCAGTTTATCTATCAAATATGTTGGGAAGTGAACAAAGTCGTTTCCACCAACCCACAGGTCTTGACCAATTCTCACTGATCTTCCATTACCAATATTCCATGCCAGCCATCCGCCTATAAGGTCAAAGGATTTAATGATCGTCTTCCACATGATGGAATCTTTCAAGGAAGACTTATCGATAGCTCTAATCCAATCAACAATAGTTAAAGGAACAATATATTGAGGTGAATTATGTAGTTCCATAAACCAGATCCATAGATAATGTTCCAGGAGCATTTTGTGACAAATGCTTTGGAAAAACAAGTCAAGTCCTTAATGCCCCAGCCTCCCAGTGCTTTGGGGCGAGAAATTTGTTGCCATGAATTCCAAGAGAATACCTGTTCCTTATCCTTGCCACAGCATAATTCTTTTTGGAAAGAATTCAGAGCCTCCTGAAAATACTAACATGGCCTGAGGACAACTTAAACCAATAAACGGGGATGGATTCAATTATTGAATTAATCAAGATCAAACATCCCCCACGTGAAATACACTTGTTGCACCAGAGCTTCATCCTATGCTCAATACTTACCAACATCCATAGCCATTCCTTAGGTGAGTAATCATTTGGATTTATAAGATACCCGAGGTATTTAAGGCTTGTAGTCACATTCACTATTGTGTAATCAAAGTTAGTGGAAAGCCAAATATCCTCCCTCTGATCCAGATTCATATATGACATCGAATATTTCAAACTATTAATTATCATACCAGTAGCTGAGCAAAAGATTGTTAAAGAGGATTTAAATATCGGTGCATCCCTTCGGGAGCCATCTGTAAAGAACAACAAGTCATCAACAAGAAAAAGATGGGAGACGAAAGAGTTATCATAAAACCTGAACCGTTTGAATAACCTCAATGAAGCAGTGTTCGACATCAGACGACTGAGCCCATCCATCATAATAATAAATAATAATGGCGCAAAGGGACATCCTTGTCGGATACCATGACCATGCCTAAAGAACTTAGAGGCTGAACCATTCATAAGCACTGCATAAGATACAGATTGTACTATGGCCAGGATCCAATTCACCAGATTAAGTGAAAACCCGATCTGTAGAAGAATCAATCTGATCAGTGTCCAACTAACACAATCATACGCTTTGGATAGGTCAACTTTAAAAAGAGACAAAGGTGATTTCTTAGACTTGGCAGTGTGCAAGACCTCTTGTGCTATGGCGATAGGTTCATGAATGTGCTTGTGCTTAAGGAAAGAAAATTGTTCTATACTGATAAACACAGCTAGGAATCCTTTTACTTTGTTGGTGATAACCTTCGCTACGATCTTGTACATTGCATTACACAATGAAATGGGTCGGTAATCATCCAGGTTCGAGGCTCTGTCCTTCTTAGGGATAAGTGCTAAAAAGGTGCTATTAAAGTACCTAGGATCCTACCCTCAACCTTAGATTCTTCTTCAACGGCAATTATATCACTCTCTAAAATGTCCAAGAAACCAACATAAAATTCAATAGGGAAGCCATCCAGCCCAAGGCTTTTATCAGCTTTCATAGAGGAGATTGCAGCCTTGAGATCCTCCATACTAACATGTTCAAACATAAGTTCATCCTACTCCACCGAAGTAGTATTAGGGTAGAAAGCCACCAAGTCCATCATATTCCTAAGGGTAGCCCCAACATCTTCCTTATATAAACCTGAGAAATGTGTTCATATTACCTCAGCAAGATCATCAAACCCACAAACCATTTGACCAGCGCCATTTTCTAGTTGCCAAATAGTATTGTTGGAGGTCTTGTGCCTAAAAAAGTTGTGAAAATATATGGTATTACCATCACCTTGCTGAAGCCATATGGCTCTGCTTTTGAGTCTAATCGTTAACTCCTTTTCTACTAAAATATTCTTCTTTTTGAATTCCATATAATATTATTTTTATGCCATAGAAGCAAATCCTAGAGGATGAGTTATAGTGAAGTTGGCCAGCACCTTTTCGATATGCGAGAGGTCAACCTCTAAGGTCCTTCGGTGAAGTGTAGCCCACGATCTGTAAGCCTTCTTAACCATTTTAAGATTATAGGAAAATTGTTCAACAGTCAATGTGGAGTTGCCCGTATTATATGGAATCCACTTCTTTCTGATCAACTGCTTATAGGATTCATGTTGTAGCCAAGTCGTATTAAACTTAAAAGGGGTTGGGGGTTTATCCGGATGAAAACTGAATTCCAAAAATACAGGTTGATGATTAATTAGACCACCCTCAGCGATCCATTGTTGTATGGTGGGAGCCATCAGAAGAGCACCCTTGTTGATTAGGAACCTGTCCAGTCTTTTGGAGACACGTCAGTCCTCCCCCACTCTTCTATTGCTCCAGGTAGGTTTGAGGTATACATGAAGGAGATCAATAAGGCATTTCTCATCTATAATCCTCATAAAGAAATCTGTTAATGGATCATTGATAGCATTAGGCCCCCATGTTTCAGCTTGACCCAATGAGAAATTTAGGTCTCCACCCAAAATGAATCTACCCAAACATTGTAAACCAGATATGAGCAATCGGTTCCAATATTATGTTCTACCAATGTTAGGCCCGTGTATGTTCAGGATAGTGAAAGGTTGCCCAAATTCCTTCGAGAAAAGAATTGTACCAATCCCTGAGATGAAAAACCATGTATTGGTAACTAAAATATATTTGCTTGACCACCCCATTATCACAACACCAAATCGACCAATAGCGTCTGTACAACTAAAATCCCATCTCGGGAGGAGATGGCCAACCTTTGAAATAATAGCATCACCAGATGTTAGTGATTCTTGGAGAAGTGAAATGACAGGATGATGTAGAGCAACCAACCTTTTAAGGGATAGTTTCTTAGAGGGTTGTCCAAGCCCTCTGTAATTCAATGATAATATAAGCATTAAGAAACTACAAGTTTGTGGGCCTATGCTCTAAGTGCCTCAGTAATACTATGTTTCTTGCCATCAGAAACATCCCTAATGCATTGATGCCTGGCCCCAAGCCTTGGGGAGGATGAGGGTTTGACAGGCCCCAAGCCCCAAGGTGAGGGAGCCTTCGAAGAAGAACGTAGGGGGTACCTTGGGGGATTATTAACAAGTTTAGCATTCTCAAGAATGTCTACATCAGGAACAGTTAAATCCAAGGTAGTAGAAAGGGTAAGTATCGGAGAGGAAAGTAGTGCAAGAGCTACGGTAGACAGATTAGTTACAGGAGAAGCTAATGAGGACTCTAGTGAGAAAAGACTAATAGGGTTTGAATTGGAAGATGAGAGCCCAGAATCCTCAACCGACACCAAGCTATGATTATAAAATGGGCCTTCCTCAAAAGGGATTAGGTATTTGATAGGGAAGAGAGCAAAGAAATATGCAGGGCAAGAACTGGGCAAGCTGGGTGAGGGATACATTGTTCTGGAGGGAAAGCAGAACCTATGTACCTCCCTATCCTTTTGTGTATGGGCCTATGGAGCAGTAAAAGATATTAACATAGGGGAGATTGCAACAAGTAGGTTAACTTCCTCCGATGTGAGAGGAGACAAAACTGGTAGCTTAGGGTTCTTGATCAGAGACGGATGGGACTCATGTTCTGCAAGAACAAAATCTTTTTGAGTAAAGAGAGGTTCCAGAGTATAAACATGCATACCTTTCAAACCGTCGACGTTATAAAGGTATGAAATAACACGATAGCACAATGATCCAAACTTTAACTTGTCAGCTACCGAAACACTATCTACCCTGGAAGCATAAGAAGGGCCACTATCAGCTAAGTCCACAAAGGGTACAAAACCCACATAAGGCAGAGCAGTCGCCGCTGAAGGGGATACGTCCACCAAATTTCTAACAGGGGCTAGGTCAAATTCTTCATGATGCCAATAGTGACTGATGAAGGGCTTACTGCATTCTCTAACCATGTTTCCATAGGAGTGGCAGATGTTACACCGAAAAGGGATGTCGATGTAGTCCAGTATCTGCTTGTGTTAATGAACCCCTTTAGATATGGGCATTTCATCCCATAGACCTTCATGTATGTCAAGTTTAACCAGTATCTTGGCCACCGTCATGAGGTCAATTTCCATGAACGAGTAATATACCTTAATGAATGAGCCTATGGCATTCCCAATGAGTTCAAATTTTTTGTCGGACCATAGTTCAGGAGGAAGACCTAGTAGCTTGACACAAATCATCTGACGGGCCAATTTGGAGGAGCCTGCATTATAAAAGAGGGACACCATCTGGAGACGTTGAAAACATAATTTCCTAGAAGCTAATTGCCCCTTAGAATAAGTTTGGCATCCTCCAGGTTCTGAAATATGGTCACAAACCAACCTTAGGTTAAGGCATAGCAGTCCGGAGCATAACCAATGATCGGAGTCCAAAGGTCCTTGGACCAAACCCTAAAATGTTGCATGGTAATCCCTCTTCAACTGAAGCGACCCACCAGGGCCAAATTCGATAAGGGAATGACATTCGCCATCCTGACTTCATCCCTTATCACAAGGTTGAGAGGGTCGCTCTTCCTTCAGATACATTTCTTTTTGAAGATTGACCCTCTTTGTCAGACTGACTGACAGTGGACAGGTCGCTGCCCGTCTCAGAGGCAGTCACCTTCTGAGTGGTGTCAGTGTCTTCCCTTGGTGCAGATATATCTCTTGGAAAGGGTGAACTACAACATGTGATCGTAACCTAGGGCATAGGTCTAGTTTTCTTTCGACCCATAATCAATAATTAACGATAGACCAAATAAAAAGACAACAATCAAAGGGGGAAAAGCCAAAAGTGGAAGGAGGAGTTCACAACACAAAACCCTACAAGTTGACTTAAACCCTATCACAGTGTAAAAGCATGTTAAATGACAAGTTCAACAGCCATTACTAGGTATCTGTCAGTCGCATCGCCCGATAATCTAGCCATAGGAAGAAAAAAAGTCTCACCTGGTAAACCCTAGAGTATTAAACAGGAAAAACAACCATTTTTGCAGCGAAAATCAGCTAATAAAATCACCCTGGATGATATCCCATCGTGGCGATGGGTCACACATAGACCTACAAGGCACACTCTTGGCTCTCCTTATGATGATTTTGAACATTTAAAAAAAATTAATGAGTTTTATTCATTGGAATTGTAGATATAAATGGTTGAAATTGTACAATCCTATAAAACATAATTGTTTTTATTGTTTCTTAGAAAGGTTTCTCTGTGGGGGAAAGTACATTTTAACCATTGGGGCATCTTAGCCATCAAAATCACCCTGCACCTTGCCTAAGCCACACTAATCCTTAACATGGTTGGATTTTTGTGTGTGTCCTCCCAACTAAGTCACCCCTAAAGAAATTGAACCGGGGTAGCTTTATTGAAAGAAACCCACACCTTCAGCAAATAAAGTAGCAAAAATTGACTATATTTAAACATAAATGAAAATCACGAAGCCTGAACCTCCTAGATTATCAGCAGCAGCTCCATCAAAGAATCCACAAGGAAAGCTTTTTAGAGGAACAGGACCAGGATTACGGGATTTATGAATAATTATCGGCACAGGGTAAGAATGAATTTACCAATCCTTCAATCCTGGAAATCAGAGCTGAGAATGACGGATTCTTTTTTTCAAATAAACAATGGTTCCGAAGAATCCATATGCCCCAGAGAATAAACAAAGGAAGGAATCTGAAGGGAGCAGATCGCGCAGTAGAGCAAAACCATTGTTCCAGATAAGAATGGACAGAGCTATAAACTGGGAAAGAGCATTTGGATTTAATCGCAAAATGGTTGAAAATACTAACAGAGAAAGGGCAGCCAAAGAATAAGTGATGGATGTCTTCCAAATTACCTTCACAAAGAACACAATGGCTGGGACCCATGAAACCTTTGCATTGCAATTGATCCCAGGTTAATATCTTTCCTCTGAGCATCAACCAAATGAAGCACTTTAATTTCAAAGGAATGTTCAAAGTCCATAAAATTTTTAAAACTGAATCATTATCCTCTGAACAAATATCAGAAATTATGCATTTATATCCTTCAGCAACGCTTAATGGACCTACATAGTTGTTATGAGACCAAGAAATAGAATCAATTTGATCATTAAGATGAATGCGGCCATATTCCAATCCTCTAATAAAATTGTCCCAAGCTGTTTTCCATTCACCAATGAGATCCAGATCTTCAGACGAGAACCAATAGCCATTGGCAAAGGGAGTTTGATTACGGTCTTGAGCAAGGGTGCTAATGTCGTAGTCTTCTAAGTAATCCCTTAATTCTCTTGGCAATACAAAAGGAGATCCCATACCAATAAATGGATCTGCACCCAAACTGATGGACTCGCCATTCCTTACTTTCCAGATGATGCCTTTGCCAATCCAGGAAATGGTTGAGATGAAGCCCCTCCAGACAATTGAGGCGTTCCTAAAAATGAATTTCTTTTCCTTGAACCATAAATGCAAAGGTTTATTTCTCAGATATTTAACAGCAATAAGGAGATTCCATATTCCCTTGCTATTTAAAGCTAGCCAAAAGCTTTTCATCCTCAAGGAAAGACTGGAGCTAGGAAGATGTTTAATTCCCCATCCACCATGAGAGGTAGGGCGAGCCAAGAGATGCCAATCCACAAGATGAAATTTTTTAGTCTTTGAAGAAGAGCCCCACAAAAACGAAAAAATCATCTTTCTGAGCTTGTCTAAAATAGAGGATGGAATCGGAACCAAAGCCATCCAATAAACTGGCATGCTAGATAAAACAGAACGAATGAGGACAAATCGACCTCCCATGGAAAGGAATCTATTTGTCCAATGAGAAATTTTCCTTTCAAATTTTGATACCAGCCAGAGCCAATCCTTTACCAAATAACCAGATGGCTTAAGAAAGTAGCCAAGATAGCCAAACCCTTTTCGAATATCATCCACTCTGAAAGGGAGAATATCTGTAATTCTTTGGAGAATGTCCACACACAGATCATTGTGGAGAAAACTTGATTTATTCACATTAATACTCATACCTGAAGCCTCACAGAAAATATCAAGTATTGCTTTGAAGGCTAACCATTCCTCAAATTTTAAATTTTGTTTAAATGATTGAGTTTAACAATTTGTTTTAACTTTATTATATTATAATTCATAATAAAAAATTATTTCACTTGTTAAATAGTTCACCTCTTAAAAAATATTATAAAGATTTCCAATAATAATAATAATAGGCATTTACCTAATAATACTTGGATAGATCTCACATCATAAGGCATCCTAAGGGTGGAGAATGGATTTTGTTTTGAAAAAAATGTGTTTTCTAAAATAGACATCATATTTAGAAAAAAAATAATTATTTATTTGTAATTTTTATTCATTAAGAATATGTGTTTTTTAGACGGGTTTTAGGGGTTCTATGTAGCATTCAAATTTGAACCATGTCCATCCTTTCCTTCAACATTTCAAAAAATGGCAACATTAGAAATTACCTATCCATATAAAATTCTCAAGATGTTGAAATTCCTATGCTATAGAGTTTGACTCGCCATTCAAAATATTAGAAATATCATAAATTATGATCACTCAGTCACTCATGGCATGCACTCACTGCTTAATTGTGCAAGATTATGAGTGATGATTGAAAACTACGAGGCATACGCCACTACGATGTGACTCTAACTCTCGAGTCACTTGGGGATACAATCTAAGGTGTGATAATGTGTCAGTGACTGCGGTTGTTACAACGCAGAACAACTCCTAGTCTACTACTAGGCTCGAAACAAGCCCAAAACTTTGTGCCTACTATCTATGTGAACCTGGCTACTAGTGTCCACTCAATTTTTGTCAAAATGAAATCTAAATGGTCGGTTTGACGAGTCCTCCTCTACAAGACCTCATTTATTGCATGAATAACATGGAATCACAACAACTATATAAACAACATTCAATGTCACGCAACTACAAATAATGGCATGTAGTTAGGATCACACATTGTGTAGAGGTCAATTTATGCAATGATATAGAGAGGTGTCTTTGGGCACACGATATCGAGAAACAATGAGTTAGAAAAAACATTTAGACCAAAGCACTATAATGGTTATTAAAAGAAACAATGGCTCATTGAAGAATAGTATTCAATTTGATGGGTGACATGATCATGATGTAATCTCCCTTTGGCCTTCCAAACATTTGTGGTTTCTCACAATAATTGTCCTCTGCACTTGCCACCAAAAAATGTATAAAAATTACATGTCTTTACATCCTCCTCTTTAAATCCTCACCTCGTAGTCATAACTAAGGATTATTATGCATGCACATCCTCACCCCATAGTTATAACTAAGGATTATTATGCACACACATCCTCACCTTATAGTGTCAATTGGGCCAAGGCACAAAAACAACCATAAAATATCAAATGTTTCAAAATGCAAAGAATAAGAGACAACTATAAGTAAGTCTTTAATTTACCATATAAGTCTTTAATTGACACTATCAACTGAGATTTGACACATTGGATTGTTGTTATCTTCTTATCACTACTTACAAATGTGATTGCAAGGCATTCCTTGAAGGTGAAGTCCATAATTTTTACGTCTTCATCCTCACTCTCGTGCCTTTTCGTAAGACAATAAGGAGGGTAGTGGCCCACATCAGCATGGAAAATGGTTTCAACATAGAGGTAGATGCATTAGTTGTTTTCATTAAATAACTTAAATTTACTATCTGTGATTACCAATTCATTGAATCGTGGATTGTTACAAAACACAACAAATTGTAGATCCTCGGGCTCTTAATTACTCAAACCTAGAACTTTCTCAAATCCAGCCATCAACAAACTTCTTTTGGTGTTTTGGTTCAATTTAAAATGCAGACCGTCGAGACCCAGACATGTAATGAGTTGCAAGGTTCCAGTTGAATTAGGCTTGATTCCATTTCCCCTCCATCCCATACATGTATGTTGTCATGACAAGTGTTGAACAACAAAATTTGATGCCCTAACCCCAGTGATGCTAGCGTTGCTAACTTGCTTGGTATGTAGGAATTTTTTTAAATGTTTTCTACGTAGCACATTTTTTTTTCTTAGGTGCCCAATTCCAAATGATTCCTACATCTATCAAGCTTGGATGGATGCCCTCTCTCCGGTTTGAATTAAGTTTTTGGTTGGTTTTATATGTATTTTTTGGTTGTAGGTTTATTATATCCTCGTTTTGCTTAGTGACTTCCCTTTGTACATAGTTAATAGTAGGTAATTCTCTCATGGTTCTAGTCTTTTTAAGTCTATATCTAGTTACAACGTCTTGCACTATGCATAAGATTATGTAGATGCCGCAATATGGTTATTGCATAGTCTGAGTAGTTTTTCTGTGTAATGAAGTGTGCTCCAACTTGAAAAAATACAATAGAATAGTTGTTATGTTACCGATCTGTAAAATTAATGTTAAATATATGGAAAATTAATGTGTTCAAATTAGGTTTTATTGAAAAGATATCATTTTTTTCATGTAAATATTAGGGGGTGCTCAATTGTATAAGATTGTTAAAATTTGTAAGGGCAATATTTGTTTTTTGCAATTTTTGGAGGAAAGGGTTTAGTTAATTTATACGTGTCAATTGAAGTACAATTATTTATATTGCCCTTCATCTTTGAAGGGCCCCAAGAATAAATTTCCTTCCAATTGAAATTAAGACCCACCCTTCAAATTTGATCGCTAGTCCCTTGTCCAACAAACAAGGGATCTTACACACCAATTTAATGTCTAGCTTGTAACCTTAAAAATATATTATTATTATTATTATGAAAAAATGAAACAAATAAAAAAATCATTCATTTAATATTTTTAATTTGAATGTTTTAAAAAATAAAAAATCTTCATACCACTAAGGTAGGAATATGAAACTAAGGTTTTTTACTTTTGAGTCCTAATGTAATGATTGAGTGGGTTATGTAATTGGCCATACATAATAGGTATTGGCATATTTAAAGAATACTAAAGGAAAGTAGCTCCTCAAATTTAATGAATTTGATCATTATATCAAAGTTTCAACAATGTTAGTGAACATATATGATGTTAAAAGACATCCATGACCTTTTCACTTTGCTAATAATAAAATTCCAGTGTTGATTCTCATTGTTTTGTATAGAATTTGACGAACCATCCGCGTAATCCCACGAGATGGAACCATCCACTATAGGATCATTAATGACTCTGATAGATTTAATGGAAGCCAGCACCGAAAAAGCTTTATAAATACCAAAACTTCAACCAACATATACTTGAGCAGGGATTAGGACATCATAAAATAGCTTCTTGTTCCTAGCAAGCCAAATACCCCACACTACAAAAACAAGAAGGGTTGCAGATGAAGAAAAATAAGTGTTGCGAGTCCAAGAGAGCCAAGCTTGTTGCACATCAGCGCCTGTCCAGAATAGTGGTAAGTCTGCTAAAAGAGAAAGGTGGCTCCATACTTCATGGGAATATGGAAAATGAACAAAGAAGTAGTCAATGGACTCTACATCCAAAACACATAATGGGCATCTGTTGGACCCTACTAGAAATATGTGCTTCAAGGTATCCCAAACCGGGATTTTACCATCAAGTATCAACCTGAAGAAAATATTGTTTTTGAGCAGACAATTAAGCTTCCAAAGCACCATTATGGATGAGGAGCATGTTCCATTTCTATGAGCACCTGATAACCCAGCTTGGGAGAGTATGAACCCCTTTGGAATTTTTAGTCCATAAAAGAGCATCTGACCCGTTAGAGAGGCGAACCAAACTATTTTGTAGATCGAGGATATATTGATCCCTGATGAGCAACTCTTCCACTAATAAATCAAGATCAGCAGCCAAGATCCATGACTGATAAGATAAAGGAGGAGCATGATGTAAGTAGATTTGATTCAAATGTACAATACCACGCTCTGTCAGTTTATCTATCAAATATGTTGGGAAGTGAATAAAGTCATTTCCACCAACCCACAGGTCTTGACCAATTCTCACTGATCTTCCATTACCAATATTTCATGCCAGCCATCTGCCTATAAGGTCAAAGGATTTAATGATCGTCTTCCACATGATGGAATCTTTCAAGGAAGACTTATCAATTGCTCTAATCCAATCAACGGTAGTTAAAGGAACAATATATTTGAGGTAAATTATGTAGTTCCATTAACCAGATCCACAGATAATGTTCCAAGAGCATTTTGCGACAAATGCTTTGGAAAAACAAGTCAAGTCCTTAATGCCCCAACCTCCCAATACTTTGGGGCGAGAAATTTGTTGCCATGAATTCCAAGATAATACATGTTCCTTATCCTTGCCACAGCATAATTCTTTTTGGAAAGAATCCAAAGCCTCCTGAAAATACTAACATGGCCTGAGGACAACTTAAACCAATAAACGAGGATGGATTCAATTATTGAGTTAATAAAGATCAAACGACCCCCACGTGAAATACACTTGTTGCACCAGAGCTTCATCCTATGCTCAATACACACCAATATCCATAGCCATTCCTTAGGTGAGTAATCATTTGGATTTATAAGATACCCAAGGTATTTAAGGCTTGTAGTCACATTCACTATTTTGTAATCAAAGTTAGTGGAAAGCCAAATATCCTCCCTTCGATCCAGATTCATATATGACATCGAATATTTCAACCTATTAACTATCATACCAGTAGATGAGCAAAAGATTGTTAAAGAGGATTTAAATATCGGTGCATCCCTTTAGGAGCCATCTGTAAAGAACAACAAGTCGTCAACAAGAAAAAGATGGGAGATGAAAGAGTTATCATCAAACGTAAACCGTTTGAATAACCTCGATGAAGTAGTGTTCGACATCAAACAACTGAGCCCATCCATCATAGTAATAAATAATAATGGCGCAAGGGGACATCCTTGTCGGATACCACAACCATGCCTAAATAACTTAGAGGTTGAACCATTCATAAGCACTGCATAAGATACAGATTGTACTATGTCCAGGATCCAATTCACCAGATTAAGTGAAAACCCGTTCTATAGAAGAATCAATCTGATCAGTGTCCAACTAATGCGATCATACGCTTTGGAGAGGTCAACTTTACAAAGAGACAAAGGTGATTTCTTGGACTTGGCAGTGTGCAAGACCTCTTGTGCTATGGCGATAGGTTCATGAATGTGCTTGTGCTTAAGGAAAGAAAATTGTTCTATACTGATAAACACAGCTAGGAATCCTTTTACTCTGTTGGCAATAACCTTCGCTACGATCTTGTACATTGGATTGCACAGCGAAATGGGTCGGTAATCATCCAGGTTCGAGGCTCTGTCCTTCTTAGGGATAAGTGTTGAAAAGGTGCTATTAAAAGTACCTAGGATCCTACCCTGGACCCTAGATTCTTCTTCAACGGCAAGTATATCACTCTCTAAAATGTCCAAGAAACCAACATAAAATTCAATAGGGAAGCCATCCGGCCCAAGGATTTTATCAGCTTTCATAGAGGAGATTGCAGCCTTGAGATCCTCCATACTAACATGTTCAAACATAAGTTCATCATGATCCACCGAAATAGTATTAGGGTAGAAAGCCACCAAGTCCATCATATTCCTAAGGGTAGCTCCAGCATCTTCCTTATATAAACCTGAGAAATGTGTTGATATTACCTCAGCAAGATCATCAAACCCACAAACCATATAACCAGCGCCATTTTATAGTGTTGGTGAGGCGACGGACAAGGCTTCCAATCAATCAAGAGAAATCATTTTGAGTAATAGTTGCACGCATCAGCGAATAACAATACCGTCCAGCGGCGACATAAAAGACTAATGCCCCGATTCCTTTGTCAATCAACTTTCGGCAGCAATACAATTAGTCCATTTCACCTCTGAAGCTACGACAGAGTTCAGATAAAAGGTTCCAATGCATAAATATTTCAGCTCTAGAGCGTCGACGAGCTGGTGATGGAGAGCACTAGCTCGGAGATTTGGAGCGCCGATGGCATAGAAGACAAAACTTCCGATCAGCGACCACGGCGGTAAGTTAGAGAATCTAGCAGAAACACTGAGTTTTGGAGCGCCGAAACAGCGGTAGTGTTGAGACTTGCAGCACTGATGATCTAAAAGAAAAAGCCCCGATCGGTGACTGTGGCGACAAGACAGTAAATACAGCGGATTAAACAAGAAAAAGCACTTTAGTTAAACGTCGATACACTGGCTGTTGGTGGCAATTTAATACTGAACCAGCAGTGGGGATGATCAACGACCACTTCAGTCATTAAAAGATCGCTCAATGAACTAGATCTTCACAGTAGATAAACAAATAGTTAGCAAGGGTTTGAAGCCCTAATCTGGAAAAACTATCACTTTCAATTATTTTTGGTGTAAACAGATCGGATTTTCAGGATCTGTAATTTTTGTAGAAGGCTATAAAGCCCATGATTAATTTATTAATAAAGGTTCAACTCCAGGGATTTATAATCCGGTTCCATTATCAAGCGGCTCATCTAGTTTATTCTAAATATAAACTCTTTTGTTGTGATTTGTTCATCCATCTCTTTCTTTACTGTGTTTATTGCCTGAATGTGCATTTAGGTCATTTTTAGATTTATTAAAAAACCAATAGCTGTCATCCTATTGGTTATTTGGTGATATTTGATTTATAAATACCATCCTCAGTAGGATTTAGCCATTTATATGCATGTCTTACGTGTGTAAGTCTGCCATCCTAGTGAGTTCTCCATCCCTGCACCTTTTTGTCAAACTACTGAACAAGTTGTAACTAAGAGCCTTGTAATTGAGTGAGCTTCATGCATGTCTTGAGAGTGAGAGGTTATATAGGTTATCAAGCTACAACCTAGAGGAGTTTCCTGGAGTGATAACAAAGTGGTGCCATTTCCAGGGAGAGGAGATTGAAGCTCAGCTTCCCTGAGAGACGACATAGATCCATCCTTTGATGATAGACAAAGCTTGGACATTATTACGGTTGTAATCATCTAGCTGGCGACTCCATTGATATAAGGTGGCTTCAAGGAGACCAAGTACCAGAGCAAACCCAAATGGGCCACTAGCAACACCCATTTCAGATCCAGAAGAAATCTTGAGGAAATCTAGGGCTTTACTAAGACAGACCAGCAGTGCTACACAAAATGCTACATCAGGTATTTCAAAAAATCTTTCTGCTGTTATTTCTTCTGCTGAAACTCTTAATTCCCAGGAATTTTTAGATACATCAGAAAAATCTAGGGCTTGGGAATCTTCAAGCACTGCTGCTTGTGAAGATCCAATCCCTGGTGACTCCACTAGGATAAGTATACCACCGCCTTCTCAGTAAATATCCTCATCAGTGCTTCCTTCCACATCCCTCTCCATACCCATTTCCAATATGGCTACCCCTCAATTGTCTAAGATGGAAAGGATCCTGGTAGTTAGGTATGCACCCCTAATTTTGCCAAATCCTCTCACAGCCATGCCTACCGGGGATTACCTCAAGTATATGCCTAAGTTTACCGAGGAAGGGGATTTCACTGCTGAAGAACATCTAGAGGATTTTTATAGCTATGCTGAAAATATAAATATAGAACACAAAGATGTATGGACCATATTTTTTGTGCAAAGCCTAGATGGCCAGGATAGGAAGTGGTTTAAAGAACTTCCTGTTGGGTCAGTTGCAGGCATAGAGGCCCTAGATGACATTTTCCTAAAGCATTGGGGAGAAAGGAGAGACCGCCTCTACTATATCATAGAATTCAGCAACCTGAAAAGAGAAAATGGTGAGTCTATCTCCAACTTTACCAAGAGATTCAACAACATGTGCAGCAAGATCCCCACTAAGATTAAGCCCACCAGTACCTCAGCTATGATAACTTATGCAAATTCCTTTGACTCTGACTTCTGCCTACTTCTCAGAGAAAGGAGGTTTTCCTCCTTATCACTCATGCAAGATGCTGCTCTGGAGGTAGAGTCAAACATTCTGGCATCTCAGAAGGTCAAAGGGAAGGCAGACAGGAGAAAGTAGCCAGCAGACTATAGTGGAGTTTCTGCATCAGAGAAAAAGATTGAAAAAATGACTAAACTTTTAGATAACCTGACTGTTGAAATGTCTAAATTGAAAGACCAAGGACATCTTCCGGTAAGGGGTAAGGGGCTAAGTGACTTCGCTCCTCGAAACCCAAATTTTGTTCCGTACAGAAGAGGAAACCCCCCAGTTCAGATTCTCAGAAGGGAGAGAAATCAAGGGGAATATCAAAGGATAAGAGCTCCATTTCAAAATGCTATATTAGAAGAAGAGCCAGAGTTTATTGAAGAAGAAGGAGAAGCTGAAGACAATATCCACTGCATGGAGGATGAGGTGGACTACTCTTTTTTGACACAAGCAGAATATGAAGAAGCCTTGATTGATGAGCAGATCACTGAAGAGGCTGTCTATCAGGTTGATGCTCAGGGAGGTTACCAACTGAGGTCTAGGTTGGTTGCTCCCCTCAAGAAGAATGATGTACCTGTCAAGCTACCTGTTGCACTAGCTAGAAAGGTTGTTGTTTTACCAAAGAAAGTGGCTATCCCATCCAAAGCATTGCATAAACTAGCACCTTCAGCCACACTTGATCAAGTCCAACTCAAACCTATAGCTCTTGAGGTAAGGTTTCTGGATAGGCTGCATTATTCTTTTAACCTTGAGTCTGAAATTCAAAAGTTGAAAATCCCTTTCCCTTTAATTGAGTTGATGAATAATGATGCATTTAAAACCTCCATTCTGAATTCCCTTCAGCCCAAGGTGCACCTTGACACTGACTTTGTGAACCTGCAAGATGACAAGTCCGTTGTAACCCTGGGCCCCATGATCGAAGACATAAAGGACTCCTGCCCACCATTCTATATATCCTTGAACATCCATGATAAAATCCTTCATAACTGTCTGCTGGATTCAAGAGCCTCTCATAACCTAATGCCAAAGGCTGTGATGGATGAAATCGGCCTTAGCATTACCAAGCCCTAACACGATTTATTCTCCTTTGACTCCAGGAAGGTCAAGTGCTTGGGCCTCATCAAAGACCTTGCTGTAAAATTAACTCAGCTAGCTTCGAAAAGCGTAATGATGGACATCGTAATGGCTGATATTCCTCCAAAATTCGGCCTCTTGTTGTCCCGGTTGTGGAACAAAATATTGAGCAGCACCCTTCAGATGGATCTCACATATGCCACCATTCCCATGTTTGGAGGGGAGACTAAGAGGTTATACAGGGAAAATCAGCTCGCATACATCATAAGCAAGGAGAGTCACTCAGTCAATCACCCGATCTATGCCGTGGACACTGATTTTGGGTCTTGCATCTTGCAAATAGATGATAATCAACAGACATCCGTTCAGCTCACTGAGCCCACCCGTTCGCAGCCCGAAGAAGTCAAAACAACGATCTGGAGCATGTATTTCGATGGGGCAAGCGCTCAAAACTCAGCAAGCGTGGGTATTGTGTTGATCTCCCCAGCTAAGGAAAACATTCACTTGTCTTACAAGCTCGATTTCAAGACCACTGACAACATAGTAGAATATGAAGCCTTACTGCTAGGAGTTAAAGCAGCCAAGGATATGGGAATCATGTGCGTGAAGATTTTTGGGGACGCAGAACTCATCATATAGTAGGTCAACAACACTTTTCAAACGAAAAATATTAGATTGAAGGCCTACAGGGACGAGGTATGGAAACTAAGAGACTCATTTATGTTTTTTGAACTATCATATATTCCTAGGGATTTGAATCATTTGGATGATTCCCTGGCCGTCTCTGCAAGTCTATTTGTTCCTGCTTTACCCCCTAGGCTTAGCTATGATGTTTAGGTCAAGTACAGACCCTCTCTGCCAGACAATGTAAAATTTTGGAAGGTGTTTGAAAATGATGGGGAGCTTAGTAAATTCCTTCAGTTAGTGGATGAATTCTTTGACATACACTGTAGACCAGGAAAACCTTCACTTGGAGGAATCCAAGCAGCTCAAGTTAAAAGATATAGTGACTGAGCACAATATTGTCCAATTTCCTAGCAACTACATACCCCGAGGTCTAGTACCATTGGAAGAACTATTTGATGACAATGACATCTCGTTCAAGCCTACCAAAAGGGAGCTAGATCTTGTTGTCCAAGAGCACAACATAGGCAGCCAGAGCCATCAAAAATTGATAAATCTATCCACTGGGCTGACTGCTGAACAGAAGTTTGAATATTGCAGCTTGATAAAAGAGTTTGCCAATGTCTTTGCATGGGAGTATAGTGACCTAAAAACATATGACACCAACATCATCCAGCACAGGATTCCTTTGGAGAAGGACACCATTCCTTTCAAACAGAAGCTGAGACCCATTAGCCCTCTTCTATTACCAGTGATTGAGAAAGAGATCCACAAGCTCCTCAAAGCCAAGATCATAATTCCCTTCAGGTATTCTAAGTGGATTGCAAATCTAGTAGTGATAAGAAATAAAAATGGAGAAATCAGGTTGTGTGTTGATTTTAGAAACCCGAACAAGTGCTTCAAAAAAGACAACTATCCACTGCCCAAGATGGAACATCTGCTGCAAAAAGTCTCGGGGGCCAGGGTCATGTCCTTCCTTAATGGCTTCTCTGGATACAACCAAGTTGTTGTGCACCCAAATGACCAAGAAAAGACTTCCTTTACCACCCCCTGGGGCACCTTCATGTATGTTAAAATGCCATTTGGGCTAATGAACGCTGGGGCTACTTTTCAAAGAGCTATGTACCTAGCTTTTGTAGGGCTAAGAGATAAATTTGTGTTGATATATTTGAATGACTTAACAGTTTACTCTCACAGCTATCATGACCACTTGCAGCACTTAAGGAAGGTATTTCTAAAGTGCAGAAGGTATGGAATATCATTGAACCCCAAGAAGTCCCAGTTTGCACTCAATGAAGGAAAGCTCCTAGGAAACATAGTCTCAGCAGAAGGTGTAAAGATTGATCTGGTAAGAGTGGAAGCAATTCAATAGCTGTCAATACCAAGGTCAAAAAGAGACATTCAGTCCTTTTTAGGCAAGATAAACTTCGTCAGGAGCATCAGAGGAAATTTGGGGTCTAAAATGGGCCTTATAAGAAAATGCGCCAACAATAAATTTTGTGAGTTGGAATTCAAGAACCAATAGAATTTCAATAAAATGAGTCAACCATAATGGTTGAATTGACATATTTGTCATAAAAGAAAACTACTTTTTTTGTTCGTATTTTCGACATATCTCCTTGTGCTTTTACTCAAATTTCAGGTGGGAGAGCTCGTTGGATGCGGAATTTAATTACACATCCAACGAGTAACCATATTTCATTCTTTTGATGGACCTTTCTACCCCAAAAATAATAAATACCTGAAACAATGTGATGATGATGTCATCATCACATTTTTTCAAGCATTTCTTGTTTTTGGGGTAGCGGGGTGTGTCAAAAGTATGCAGTGTGGGTACTCGTTGGATGCAGAATTAAATTTCTCATCCAACGAGATCTTTCACTCAGAATTCGAGTACAAACACAGGGAGATATGTCAAATATACGAACAAAAAAAGTAGTTTTTTTCATTCTTCCTCCAAAATTAGTAACTATTATTTTATTATTTTAACTATTATTTTATTATTTTCCTTAGGAGGTCCATTTTAGACCTCAAATTTCCTCTAATGATTCATTCCTAATTTCTTCGAGCTGGTAAAGCACATAACAACCATGCTAAAAAAGGATGCAGAAATCAAGTGGATCGACCAAGCAAGAAATTCTTTTGAAGACATTAAGAAAGCCATCGTGGAGGCCCCAACCCTGATTAGTCCCGACTACACCAAGGGTTTTTTCATTTTCTCTTTTGCATCTTATGACATAGTGGCAGTCGTACTATTACAAAAGAATGATGAAGGTCTTGATCATCCAATTGTTTTCTTCAGCAGAACCCTAAGAGATGTTGAGTTGAAGTATGACCCAATTGAGAAGCAGGCTTATGCTGTCATAAAATCTTTGAAGACTTTTAGAATCTACATTCTCCATGCAAAGATCATTGCATATGTCCCTTCAGCTGCTATGAAGGATGTTTTGACTCAGCCTGACATTGATGGGAAGAGAGATAAGTGGATTGCCAAACTCATTGAGTTTGATGTAGAGCTAAAACCCACCAAGTTGGTAAAGGGATTAGGTTTGGCCAAACTCATGGCCAAAGAAAACTGTGAACTGATGGGAATAAATTTCACGTGTGTCAGATCAACAAAGGTGCAGACTATGGTAGCAGCTGAAACAGAAGTAAATCAAGATCAGAATAACAGTCCAGCAGTAGCTAAGAACATATCTTCATGTGAGTGGTACTCAGGTATCATTCAATTTTTGCTAAAATTAGAAGTTTTTCCTGATATTACTCCTAACCAAGCACGAGCTCTTAAGTTGAAATCTGTTAATTTTTACATAATTGACAATTTGCTGTATTGGAAGGATCAGTCTGGAATTTTGTTAAGATGTCTAGATAAAGAGGAAGTAGAGCAGGTCATGCATCACTTTCATTCCAGTACATGTGGAGGCCACCACTACTGGAAAACCACAATCCACAAGATCTTAAAGGCAGGATACTATTGGCCAGTCCTCTTTGCTGATGTATGCACTTTTGTAAGGGCCTGTGACCAATGTCAAAGATTTATAGGGAAGCAGCAGCACAAATGCTTGCCCCTTAGGCCTATTACAGTGAATGGGCCTTTCCAGCAATGGGTTCTGGATTTCATAGGTGAAATAAATCCATCTTCTAGTGGACACCATAAATGGATCTTGGTATCCACTAACTACTTTACCAAATGGATAGAAGCAGCACCCACCAGAAATGCCACTCATTAAGTCATCATGAGATTCTTATATGAGAACATCTTCAGCAGGTTTAGTTGCCCAGTAAGGTTAGTAACTGATAATGCACCAGCTTTTAAGGCTGGGGCATTAGTTAGAATGTGTAAATCAATGGGTATTCAACTGGTGCACTCCACATCCTATTACCCACAAGGCAATGGTCTGGCTGAGTCATCCAACAAAAGCTTAGTCAGAATCATTAGGAAACTACTAGAGACAAATCAGAAAATCTGGGATTCAAAGCTTAAGTTTGCTTTATGGGCTGATAGGGTGACAGATAAAAGATCCATAGGGAATTCTCCATTCAAACTAGTTTATGGCACTGAGGCCATCTTTCCTATCCAGCTCATCCTTCCAGTGGCAAAGTTATTTCAGGAAGAGGAGGATGAACCAAATGATATGATGAGAAGGATGATGGATTTGGTGGAGTTACAGCAGATCAGGGAGAAAGTTATAGGAAAACCATAAGCTCATCAACAGAGGATGAAGGGCATGTTTGACAAAAGAGCAAAGGAAGACAACTTCCAGGTCGGAGATTGGGTCCTCAAGTGGGACGCTGTTAGACAAGACAAGGGTAACACATGGAAAATTTGACTCTTTATGGATTGGACCTTTTGTTATAGACGAGGTATATAAGAATAACACCTTCAAATTGCAGAATCTAGAAGGTGAAGAGGTATTCGATGGCCCAATAAATGGGCGGTTCCTAAAAATCTATTTTATTTGAGGCTCTGAGGCCTTATGATTGTAATTTAGTAGATAGTAGGTTGTTTTGCTTTCAAAATAAGACTCGATGCCCAATGGAACAATAAAGAATAGTGTTAAGTTACTTAGTTGCTTTTAGGGAAAGGCATTTTGGTCTGGGGTTCTTGGGACCTCACTGGGAGGTTCCCATCCCCAAGTAGGAGCCAGATGTTATCTCCCAAGATAATTTATTTTTGTATGAAGAATTTAATTCATGCAATGAAGAATATGAATGTCACTAACAGTTTTGAAAGCCTCTATTTTTTATGCAAATTTCACAAAGTTATAGCTTCGGTGGCTTGGGTGAGGATCAGAACATCTCATTAGCCACTAAAAGATGGAAGATAAATAACAGGTGGAAGACCCCTCCGACGGTAAGGCGTATTGCTAAACTTTTTAAATAGTGATCAGAGAAGATAGTGGCTAAAAGTTCTGTCACTACGGAGAAGATGGTGGCTAAAAGTTCCACCACTGCGGAGAAGATAGTGGGATTAAGAGCTCCGAGGGTAAGAAGTTTTAAATTCCGATCGCCGACGTTGCAGAGTCTTAGTTCATTGCGGAGCCGCAACGACGGAAGAAAAACAGACTAAGGATTCCGATAAATGAAAAAAAAAATCGATAGCGTGACAATAGAAGATCATCGGCGATCAGAAGACGTACAAACTACGGATCAGCGAGTTAGTCCTCTGAGGAGCTGCAACGGTGGAAGAAAGATAGGTTGTGAGTTCCGAAGACAATATAGACTCATCGGCGATCGGAGGTTCTAAGGGTTACAGATCAGCAAGATAAAGCCAAGCAGCTCCACAGTGTCTGTGAGGTGACAGACAAGGCTTTCGATCAATCATGAAAATCATTCCGAGAAACAGTTGCACGCATCGACGAATAACAATAATGTTCATCGGTGACATAGAAGATTAATGCCCCGATTCCTTCGTCAATCAACTTCCAACAGCAATACAATTAGTTCGCTTCACCTTCGAAGCTACGGCAGAGTTCAGATAAAAGGTTCCGATGCATAAATATTTCATCTCCCCAGCGCCGATGAGCTGGTGATGGAGAGCGCTAGCTCTGAGATTTGGAGCGTTGATGGCACAGAAGACAAAACTTCCGATCAACAACCACGGCGGTAAGGTAGAGAATCTGGTGGAAACACTGAGTTTTGGAGCGCCAAAACAGTGGTAGCGTTGAGACTTGCAGCACCGATGAGCTAAAAGAAAAAGCCCCGATTGGCGACTGCGGCGACAAGACAGTAAATCCAGCAGATTAAAAAATAAAAAACACTTTAGTTAAACGCTGATACATTGGCTGTTGGTGGCAATTTCATACTGAACCAACAGTGGGGATGATCAACGACCACTTTAGTCATTAAAAGATCGCTCAGTGAACTAGATCTTCACAGTAGATAAACAAATAGTTAGCAAGGGTTTGAAGCCCTAATCTGGAAAAACTATCACTTTCAATTATTTTTTGTGTAAACAGATCAAATTTTCAGGATCTGTAATTTTTGTAGAAGGCTATAAAGCCCATGATTAATTTATTAATAAAGGATCGACTCCGGGGATTTATAATCCGGTTCCATTATCAAGCATCTCATCTAGTTTATTCTAAATATAAGCTCTTTTGTTGTGATTTGCTCAGCCATCTCTTTCTTTACTGTGTTTATTGCCTGAATGTGCATTTAGATCATTTTCAAATTTATTAAAAAACCGATAGCTGTCATCCTATTGGTTATTAGTGATATCTGATTTATAAATACCATCCTCAGCAGGATTTAGCCATTTATATCCATGTGTTATGTGTGTAATTCTACCAGCTTGGTGAGTTCTCCATCCCTGCACCTTTTTGTCAAACTACTGAACAAGTTGTAACTAAAAGCCTTGTAATTGAGTGAGCTTCAAGCATGTCTTGAGAGTGAGAGGTTATATAGGTTATCCGGCTTGATCCATAGCAGAAAACCCTAAAAAACAGTTTATGTAGGTGAGTCAAGCCCTTCCATTTCCTAGGTCTACCAATGCTATTGACAAATTAGAAAAATAAATAATATTAGTTACAATATTTTATCAACCTTGAGCTTCTCACGAGATAGTTG
>LPNX010369288.1:167063-183180 GCA_001517045.1 Pseudotsuga menziesii | reverse complement strand
TGAGCTAAATTTATTTTTATAATAAAAATGAAATTTAAATAATAAAAATCTTCCCTTTTTTCCATTCTGTCACAAACATCAGAATTAAGTTTGTACGAGTTTGTAATATTGAAAGCTTGTGATTTATGAAAGAACATGAGATTTCAGCAAGGCGAAAAATATATAACATGTGGTAGAGTATTAAATGCTGCTGCACCAGCTTTGTGCGCCATTATATCTCAAACTAGTTGAGATTCAAGGGTCCACAAAGCCGTTGCGACAACATTAAATATTCTGCCCCATGCTATATATTTTTAGCCTTTCAACAATAACGAGTTTCAGTTCACTTCTTGTTTCTCCTTCCCAAGAGATATTTGTTATAGGTTAATAATGTATGTTTTTTTAAACTAAAACAAAGGATTAGATTATAAGGAGCCGGCGAAACAACTGCCGTGTGCTGTAACAAAACATAGCAGACATTCGATTTCCCAAAGTTAAACTTTGATCGAGAGGGGCTCAACGGCCTTATTATAGTTATTTAACATAGTAGTTCAAAGAGCGGCAGAGGATTAGAGCGGGAACAGGACTCCATCTCTTCATTTCAGATCCAGTTTTGCCACAGCTTTCTCCAGAGCATCGAGACGCTTGCCGAAGTCGCCATGAACGTTTGCTTCATCTTTAAACCCTGTGCACACCTCGGCCTTGAAATCTTTCATTTTCTCAGCTGATGCAGCATGATCTTCTCTTAACTTCCTTATATTGGCATTCAGTAAGTCCCAGGATTTATTCGCAGCCTTAGTGGACTCTTCCAGTTTATTCTCAAAGCCAGCCATACGGCCTCGGATTCTCCCCATTGCTGATTCTAGCTCTTGGATTCTAGCTTCCACAGACAGACCCGATGAAGAGGAACTATCCGAAGCCATAGAGAGACGAGGGACAGCTTCTGGAGCACGCCACAGATCGGATACTTAACCTTTAGCGCAGTTTCAGCAAAAGGAACAAAAGCAGTGCACTTCATGGCGAAGGAGGCAGGAATTAAAAGCAGCCCAGGGGACGATTCGGTCTCAGTCAGCATGAGAGCAGAATCGTAGAACAGAGATTTCCTCTGTAGTGCCAGACATAGGACGGGAATCTTGGAGCATCAGAGTTCTGCCAGGCGAATGAGGACGCTTGACCCTGCTAGGGGACGTCCCATCTAATCTCTATGCCATCCATGTGCAGGATTCCTCTGCATAATCGAGCTCCTTCATTTGCTGCTTTATCTGCCATAGAGTTTAGATTTCTGAGAATGTGATAGAAACTAATAGAGAGGAAATCTTTACAAAGCGTCCTAATTCTTTGCATAATTTGAGCTAGCTGCACATTGGAGGGTCGTTTCTTATTGGAGATGGCCTGGATTAGCAGCCTAGAGTCCCCGAACACCAGGAGTTTTGCAATACCTTTGGTCCTAGCAATCCTCAAACCTTGATAAAGCCCGCAGAACTCAGCCTTATTATTTGTCCCATTTCCTAGACCCCAGTCGTAGGAACTGACCAAATTGCCATTTGCTTCAGTAATAACTCCACCACAACCGGAAAGCCTCGGATTACCCTTTGTTGCTCCATCAAAGAAAAGACAGATAGCATTCCTGGCAAGTTTCCACCTGTTGAAGGCATCCTCATCTAGCCTAATTTCCCAATGAGCTAATAGAGCTTTTGATGGAGTTTTGTTTTGGTGATTGGGGACAAACTGGGCAAGCCAATGTGATTCTTCGGGCTGGAGAGAAGCAGTGTTAGCCAGGGAGGAGTTCTGTTCCAGTGCTTCCCCAACAATAGCTCTTGCTTGAGCTGCTACTTTGGAAGGGTGACTTTCCTGCCCCTTGAAGATTCGACTATTTCTTTCCGTCCAAATTTTCCAACAAATGGCTTTAAGGATCCAATTCCAGGCTGCTTGAAGGAGAGGTTTCTTGGACAACAGGAAAGGGGAGAGTTGCATCCAGCTTGAGAGGAGATCTTGGATAGAGGTTGGGCGGTTTATGCTCAGGCTAATCCTCAAGGCCTGATTCCAGACTTCTTTGGAGAAATTGCAGCCAGTGATGAGGTGATCCGATGTTTCAGTCTCCATTTTGCACAACGAGCATCTAGAGGGGCCTTCCATCCCTCGTTTCTTGAGGTTTTCTACAATAAGGATACTGTTGTGAGCCATAGTCCAGCAGAACATGTCTATTTTTGGAATGAAGCCTTTTTCCCACAGGAATTTCCAGATTGTCGGATTGGGAGCAGCGCAAGGGGCAGCCTGAAACTTCTTGTATCCTTCAGCAGAGGAATAATTTCCTGAATTACTCCCCCATCCTCTTTTGTCTTGAGTTCCTTCCTTGATGGGAGCTTTTCCTTGGAGGAGGGCTGAGAGCAAAGCAGCCTCGGCAGTAAGATCTGGAGGGGGGTTGCCTAGGTCCCACCCTATCCAAATGTTATCTTCCCATTGAGACAAGTCCGAGAGCAAGTTGATGCCTTTGTTTAACAGCCAGCTTCTGAAATGCTCCACTTCCCAGCAAGATCCAAGAGGGGCATCTCCCATGGTTGAGTCGTCCCAAACTCTTATAGTTTTACCATCACCAGGGATCCAGTAAAGGTTACTTCGGAAAGGTTCCAGAGCTTTAAGGCACATCTTGTAGATCGGGGATCCATTTCTGCTTGGGGGAGGCATATCCAAGCATCTTTTTCTTGGGCCGGGAAAGCATTTCTTCCTTAGAGCTTTCTTGCTCCAACTGTCTTTTCCAGTTACAATTTGCCAGAGAATTTTAGCTCCTAGAGCCAGGTTTTGAGAGGAGATACTTCTCACTTGCAGCCCTCCTTCATAACGAGGTTTTTGTATCTTTTTCCAGCTAATCAGATGGAATTTCTTTTCATTCCCCTTGCCTCCTTCCCACAGAAATTTTCGAAGCATACCTTCCATTTTGTGAATGACCAAAGCAGGGGCAAGCAAGATGGACGATTGGTAAATAGGCATGCTATTAAGGACAGCTTTTAAAAGAATATTTTTACCTGCGGTATTGAGCCAATTAGCACCCCAACTTTAGAATTTTGATTTGATTTTATCTACAATGTTATCCCAGTTTGCTGATTTGAGTTTGTTTTTGCAGATGGGGATGCCAAGGTAGGGGAAGGTCTCCCAGTCAGCTGTGCCATCCATTTCAAGAATTCTGGTTATTCCTCGAAGCTCTCTTGTTGAACAGTTCCAGTTGTAGATCTTGCTTTTAAGGGAGTTGATTTTGCTTCCAGATACCGCCTTGTAAATTTCCAGTTCATTCTTAAAGTATTCGGCAGAATGTGAGCTCGCTCCCCCTAATAACAAGGTGTCATCTGCAAATTGAGCATGGTTTATGCTCCAGACACCATGCACTATTCGGAGACCAGGCAACGATTGGGATTCCTGACAGAGGTTGAGCTGAAAGCTGAGTACTGAGGCTTGAATGGCGTAAAGAAGAGGGGACAGCAGGCAGCCTTGCCTGAGACCTCTGGTTGCTTTGAAGAAACCCGTAGGTCTCCCATTCACTAGAGGGCTAATCCAAGGAGAGTCTACACAGCCTTTTATCCAGTTTATAACGGTGGAGGAGAAGCCAAATTTTGCCATAACAACAAACATAAATTCATGCTTGACACGATCAAAAGCATTAGCTAAATCAAGTTTGATGATCATACCTTTCTCCTTACGCTGGCAGCTGGAGTGAATGGCTTCTTGGACGAGAATGATGTTGTCCAAGATTTTCCTTCCCTTGATGAATCCACCCTGATTATCGGGAATAATTTTGGGCAGAATCCTTTTGAGTCTGGAGGCAATGATCTTGGTAATGATCTTATACCCTGTGTTGCACAAGGAGATTGGTCTGAAGCGGTTGAAGGTATTGGCACCTTTTTCCTTCAGGATCAGAGCTAGAAAGGAAGAATTGGTGCTTCCTCCCAGCCTATTAACTAACTGAGAGTGCTGAACCATTTTTAGGAGATCATACTTTATAATCGACCAGCAGCTGGTGAAGAATCTAGTGGTGAAACCATCGGGGCCAGGCGCTCTGTCCGGTTTCATAATCGAAAGGATCTCTTTAAGTTCATTCATAGAAACCGGAGTTGTGAGGAGGTTGTTGTCTTCCTGCTTAATGAGGTTTGGAATAAGGTCAAAAGGATGGGCGTTGGTATCAATAGGATCCTCAATGGGGGCTGTGTATAACTCCTTGAAGGAAGCATGGGAAGCCTGCTTGATGCCCTCAAAGTCTTTGATAAGGTCTCCATTGTAGTTGATTTCTAAGACTGCATTGTGGTTTTTCCGAGCCTCAACCTGCTTGTGGAAATACTTGGTATTTTTATCTCCACTCATGAGCCAAAGATTTCAGGATTTCTGCCTCCAATATTCCTCTTCCGTCCTACATGCTGAGAAGAAGGCTTTCTGGAGCTCCTCTTCCTTTCTTAGCATGCAGTCAGTTATATCTGAGACATCCATGAGGCATTGGTGATCTTCCAATTCAGCTTGAGCAACATTTCTTTTTGAGGAGGGCGTGACAAGGATTTTTGCCCATTTTTTCAGATCTGTTTTAAGCCTTTTTAGCTTGGATTCCCATATGAAGGATGGGGAGCCTTTAAGAGGAGTGGCCCAGGAATCAGTGACAACTTGAAGAAAATCCTCCTGCTGGATCCAAAGGGGACTAAAGCGGAAGGGGATTGGACCGAGGTTAGGGGCGAGAGACAGATCTAGAAGGATGGGTTTATGATCCGAGGTACAGTGAGGGAGGATTTTGGAGGAGGCCATAAGACCAAGGGTGATAAAGGAGGAGTGGACTAGGAACCTGTCAAGTCGGGCAGCCACATGACCTGATCCAACTCTCTTATTCGTCCAAGTGAATTTCCCTCTAGCTGGTTTTATGTCTAGAAGATCCCAGCTGAGGATAATATCCTCCACCAATTCCCTCGAGGGATCCCTGACCAGCGAGCCACCTTTTTTATCACTTGAGGCCATAGTAACATTCAGATCGCCAGCCACAATAATATTATCAAGCCGCTGATGATTGAGAAAGGATTCTAGGTTATTCCAGCAGTCTTTTTTTTTCGATTGCAGAACAGGAACATAGAGATTGAAGAGACTTACCGAATGCCCCGAGGGTTTGTGGAAGAGTTTAGTAAAGATCCAGTGGAGCTCACGGACTTCAGCTTCAAGAGTATAGAGATTGGAATCCCAGAAGGTTGCAATACCTCCAGAGGCTCCTCTAGAGTTGATGGCAGTCCCGATGCCTTTTTTCCAGAACTTTTTCCCAGCTTGGAGGGTAGCAGCTTCCTCCATTTTTGTCTCCTGGACAAGCAGAATCTCAGGGTTGTGAATTCAGACCAGATCTTTCATTGCTTCTTCTTTTAATGAAGACCCTAATCCTCTGCAGTTCCAGGAGATGTAGCGCATTAATAACGGTGGGGGGAGGTGGCCCCTTTTGAGGCCGGACCGGTTCCTTTCTTCGATTTGGTGTTCATGATACCTTTCAGTGTTTTTTGTGAGCCTTCAAGGATCGCTAAGTAGGAAGCTTCTTCCCTCTGCTTCTTTTTTGACTTCCGGCCTCTTGGATTTTTGAAGGGAACCGTCGGCAGACTACTTGAGGAGTCCCCTTCATCCGATTCTTCATCTTGGTCCGTTTCTAGAAGAATAGGATCCACGCTGGAGTCTTTGAGGGGACTAGATGGATCAGCAGGGGAGGCTCCCCTTAGGTGAGGAATTTCCCCCATTTCCAACGGCTCTTCAATATGGGACGCGGCCTCTTTTCCTTTAGGTGGATTGCTGGTTTGATTTTCAGCAGGATCGCTGGCTTTTTCTGGATCTTCTTCTTCCTGAATGACGATTGGAGTTGATTTGATGGCTTCCTAGAAGGAAGAGCTCGATGGCAGATTTTGCATGTTACTTCCTGTCTTTTTTTCATGATTTTTGTTGCCAGATTTGCCCTTTTTAACTTTTTACCAGCCCTCCTCTTCATCATGGACTTGAATTTGAGGACAGTTTCTCTGGAAATGTCCATGCTCGTGACAATGCCGGCACTTGAACGGGAGCTGCTCGTAATCCAGCTTTTAGTAATGATGCCAATCTCCAAATTTCAGCTTAACTGATTCAGGTAGCCCAGCTTCCAGATCAACCTCCACACAAATCCTGGCGCAGGAATACTGACCTTTGTTCTCCGCTTTGTCTATGTATCTCCCCAGGGCATTCCCCACTTTTTCGAGGGTTTGTGAGTTCCAGCAGTGAACTGGGAGATTTGGTAGCCTTACCCACACTGGCACTTCCTTTGGGACATCTACTTCAGCGTTGAAGTCTGGGGTCCATTTATTGAGGTACAGCCCTTGGGTGCCCATGAAGTACGGGCCGTTTCTAAAGACAAGGTCTCGATCTTCTTTAGAAATGAATTCAAAGATGAAGAATCCTCTTCCAACCGGGTAACAGGTAACACTATTCTTGAGTTGAGGTCGCCAGTTCCTTTGGATCCAGTCGTCAGTGGTTTTAGTAGAGGACCATATCCCCATGAACTGCCCAACCAGACCTCGTTCATCTAGGGCTAGGGCGATCTTGATAGGCTGTTCGGTCGGAAGATCAATTTCCGGGACAGTATCCAGTTTCTTGATAAATTTTGGAATGGAGGGGGCAGCTGGTTTGAAGCCCGGAGCAGAAAGCAGTGGTCTAAAGGCTTCCTCGGCAAAGAGAGGCAAGGAAGGAGAGAGCCCTCCCCTAGGCGCAGCCATGGGGACGGCCAGAGAGCTCGAAACCCTAGGCGGCCGTTAATCAAAACGCAGCCTCAAAGCCGGCGAGCCAGCGAGAGATTGCATAAAAATTCAGGTTAATAATGTATGTTAATAACAAAATCTTATTGAATTATTTCTTTCGTAATCTAGATTAGAAATAGATTTGGACTTTTTATATTTGATTTAAGTTTTTTTAACAAAAGAGATGACTTTATATATATAAAATGTTTAACACCACATGCATTCTCTAAACATATTTGATAAAAAATTATCTATATTAAAATTTAAAAATCTTTTCAAACATTTGATATATATATTATTTAAAATCAATACTTTTTCGGCCCTATTCGCTAGTAACAGTGAACATTATATATATATAGTGTGTGTTTTTATCTGTCCACATCCTATCCTTAGGATTGTCTAGAATCTTGCATTGTTTGGTTTGGTTTAACTTTGACTATCTTAACTAAATCAATCAATTTGTTTAATATATTAGTGAAGGTCGTTGTTATCGATGTGCAAGTTATATCTGAAACCGCTTGACGAAATCTTTGATCTAACTGTTGAGAAGAAGTAGAAGTGCATCTTATAATTCAAATTCCATTGGTTTGTTGGATGTTGACTAAAACAACCCTGTGTTTGTTTTTATCTTGTAAAATTGTTTAATAGAGATTCTTCAAATAAGTTTAAGTTCATAGTCCATGGCCTTTGCTAGAAAAGGGGCGTTAAAGTGACATTGACATTTTTTAATTTATTCGAATTTTATATTTCAATGGCAACTAGAATTTTAATCTTCATTGGCAAATTTGAGGAAAAAAAGATTGTTACTGACTTTTACTTTTTTTCTTTGTATTAATTATAGAAAATTTACTAATAAAAATTAAAATTTTCATTTAAAAAATAGAAATAAAAGATAAAATATAGAAATATACACATTTAAATACTAATAACTAATAATTAGTAATAGTAATAAATAATTTTATGTGTGTGTGTGTCCACGCTCTCTTGAGATATAGATATCAATGACACGTAAAAATAAAAATGCACTTCAAAATGAAGTGTGAAATTGAAATTTACACTTCATTGATGACTTATACATTGTTGGGAGTACATTGTTGCTACAAGGGACTTAACATGGTTTGGAAGGTTGTCACACTCCAAAAAAATACACAATAGAAAACAAATTATAATTTAATGTCATAAAGTATTTCTCTTGGTGGTAATTATTTTCTTGTCTCCATGACGATAGGACTTGTCATCCTTCTAGAGGTCAAAATCCAACTATGATAATTTTCGGAAATAAAGCGGCTTGCAGGCTAATGGATATACTCTTTGGAGGTTGTTGTTCCCATGGTTAAAAACAAAAAAAAATAAGTTTCTTTTTGCAACAAAGGATTTGAATCCTAAGGTTGGGACCCTTGTCTAAGTCATGGAATACTCTAGGGATATGTATCTAGCTCCAACTATGTGTTAAGGTTATAATTGTGGTTTTTACCCTACTTGTAAATGGGTGAAGTGGTTTAAAAAGGAAAAAATACCTAGCAAGCTCCAACATACCATGATGAAAATTAAAAGAGGCATAACCTAAGCTAATAATCATCATGCAAAGGTTAAACATATGCAACCATGGGAGTTACATGGGTTTTAAGGTTGCATGTCATGGATGACTGCTCATGTGAATTAATAAAAGGTTTAAATGAGGTTTTAAGCTGTCAAAAAGTCGTGGCTTGGCAGTTGACAACGTATCTAGGAAAATTTAATGTTTGGCAGACTTAACTGCTCTTCGAAAAAGGGGAAAGGATATTGGCCCTCCACCTATAACTTCTCACGATCCACAGCGTTGATTGAATAAATATTAGGTTTTATGTCAATATGTGTGTAGTTACTTGGTTGTGAAATTGATCCTTCGTTCACTATGATGGTTGCTTGTTGGTTCCATTTCTAAACTTCCTCGTTGCGAGTTAGGATTAGCTAAGCTTTTTAAGGTTACCTCCTAGCATGAACACCAGCGAGCTTTTCTGGTTTAAAATAGCTTACAATGTGCTATCTGTGGTTATCATCATGTTTGGTCGAGTTCCTTTCTATGCACAGTCTTTGAGTTGTCTATGTTTCTTGTGTGGAAGGGTTGAAGGTTCCAATGTTCTTTCCCTTGGTTGTTGATGGATAAACTTTCCTATGCCGATGAGGATAACTAGATTTTAAAAGGTAAAGATGATAAGTTTTTAGCATAATTTGAATTAAATGCAGCAACAAGAGGAAAGAGGATGGAATCTTATGCTTACAGTTTTGTACAAGGAAGAGTAATGGAGAATTTGGAGAAGGAGAATCCTTGGCACTCTAAGCATTTTTAAAAAGGTAAAGTCTCTGAAAACTACGTTTGTAGTTTTACTAGTTTTGAATCTAAACCTTATATATACTATATTTTTTATAGGTGAAGAAGAAGAGGACCAAAAACAAATGGTTACTCAGTCGGTTAAATAGGTTGAAGGCTAGTCCTTGAAAAACCTTCGTCCAAAAGTAAGTATTATTTTAACTACTCAGGGTTTAGGGTTTAGTTGACTTGCCATCATTTACGTTTTGATTTTTTTCTAGTTGCAGTGATACTTGTGGGGATTTGTCATTTGCACAACCAGAAAACCTTTAGGATGTTACTCTTGAAACATATTGGTAGCAAGGGTTGTGTTTACAAAAACAGATAGGGCTTACTTCCTCCTACGCAATCCATTGTTCTATTCCAAGGTAAAAATAAATATCAACCTACTCTTAAATTTGATTTTTCATAATAAACATCCTCTGAAGTAAATCTAATGCTTTTAAGCCTTGCATGCATGTACAAATCATGGTGTGGCTCCTTCTCTAATGACAAATCCATTCTGTCGAACTAAGGTATGTATTATATCCTAGTTTAGAAGTCGGTTGGTAGAGATCAACTGTTTTTCCAACTTGGAGTTTTTGGGAACAAAAGGGCTTCTCAGCCTTTGTAATTTTAAGATAAGTTAGCAAGCAATTTTGTAATAATGGATCTATTGTTTTGTGACCTTGATAACCCCCGAGGTTTTAAAAAACAAACTGTAGGGTTTTAAGTTATAGGGTCTTCTTGATTTTGATTATAATGTATTGTTTATGAGCTTAAAGTGTTGGTTACGTTTTGATTTGGGGTTTTCAGCTAAAAGCCTGTTTCAATTTATCAGCGACTTTGTAAGCAAAATAATAGCTCACTAGGGACTTTCCTAAATTGACTATTCGTGAACATTTTGTTATTGATTTCTTTGCTTGGCCTATCGTTTTAATCTATTTATATAAAAAATATACGGTTAACAATATATACATTGTTTAATAGCTATTAGCTATGTAATTCAATGATATGAAGCCTCTTGGATCTAATCTTTGTCTAGGTTCTCCTTGTTTGATCTCTGAGGTTTTCTAATTACAGATATTTGAATTTGAAAAGAAAAATGTTGTTAGGGTTTGTTTGATCTCTGTGCATGAACAGTTGATACAAGAAGAGATAATAAAATATTAACATACTATAAAAATCTAATAAACAACTTATGCATATTAATAGTTTATAAGTTCAGAAAGATTAAAAATTTACTTCCATAATTTAAATATTAAGTCTAATGTGACAGATTAATTAGAAGAGAACATGTCCTCGCTTATGGGAAAATGAAATTGAAGATGTCATTCCTCCCAACCAACTCCCAAATAATTCAAATTACTTGCTCTAGAACCCCCAAGCCTATTCGCTGAACCACAAGGGGAAATATTGATCAATGCACAATCTCTCTGTATAAACTAGATCATTTCCCCTCCATCACGGGCCTTTTGCTTAATCGATGGATACAATAGTTTATAGTATTGATGGTCCTCTATTTTGCCATATTTTGTCTATAAATCAGATCAAGAACTTAAGTCTTTTAAATGAATTTCCTCCTATGTATTGTTTATTTAGACATCATTTGCATGGATTTAAAGGCTATTTCATGAAGTTCATAACAAGGTATAATTATAGCATTATTCTATCTTATTTATTCATTTTTAAGAATAAGTTTAAAAGATTATAATGAATTAATTACTTGGGGTATAGCTCTTTGGTTATCTTGCATATTTCTTCCAGAAATCTGCTACTTGATTCGGTACCCAATCCTGTACATGTTTTGGCACCCTCTAAGCAGAGTATCATTGGTTCAGATATTTGGGGGATTCATTTGCCCAAAAACACACATGGGTTTGTGTTTGGTTGTTCAATATGGATTGTGAGATATCGGTCATCATTCAACTTCCCTGTTCTCTCTAGAAGTTACGGCCACAATCTCAAGCAATCTAGTAGTGGTGTTTCCCGTCATCTCTCCTGGAAGAAAAATTCGGGATCGATTTCTAAGCAATCTATGAGGAATCTAGTGATACTGTTTGAAACCCACTTCACAAATAGGGTCATCTACCCCGACACATGAGAATTTTGTGGAATTTCTTAACAAATATGGAGAAAAATGTGCTCGAACAGACATGATTTTTCCATAATTAGGGCTACGATCGGTTTTGTAAAATTAATAACTTGTTGAATGGATTGTTGAATTGGGGGACTTATATTATCCATTCGTCCATTGAATTCATGTATAAAAATGGCCTCTTCATGCTTAAGGAGGGGATATTGTCAACTATTTTTCAAACCATTAATCAAACTCTACATTTTCCTTAAGTTTTAAAAAACTTTGGCTGACAACATTTGAAGGGAGGGCCCACCTTAAACCTCTATGTGTGCTCTTACATTTCGATTAGTAAGTGTGTTTTGTTCATGTTTCCATTTAAACTCTTGCCAAACTGTGTGTTTTTAACATTATTTCCTGTGAATGTGTTTTGCTTTAGTTTGAATCTGCAACTTTAATCTAGTTTCTTTTCTATGAGAATATTATAGAATAAATAGAATAGTGTGTTACATCTTGACTCGATTTTCTTATTGATGCATTAATTTATTCACTAGACTTATCCTTTCTATAGATATTTCTTGCTTTGTGAATTTTACCTGTTATAGAAATAACTCATAAAAGCATCTTCAGATTAAATGTCTTCTTACTATTTAGGAAGATTATGTTGTAATTTTAGTTAATGAACCTCTGGCCGGAAGTTAGTAATTTTAAATAGTTTAGTATTTTTTTCCCGTAGCAGATAGAGTATTTGAAGTAGCTTGGATTAATTTACAATCTATTAAATGTTTGGAACAGATTTGAAAATTTATAGTTTGTCAAAAATTTGGTATGAATTAGGATTTATTTTTCTGAGTTCGATTTGAATATAGATAGTAGTTAGGTTTTGTTATGAGATAATCCTGTTGCTGGTATTATGACTTGGATCTAGCATTAAATCAATTTTAAATCCATAGTACTTAGTGATTGGAGAACTTTATAGAATTCAATAGTGGAATAAGTATTGTGTTGGTTTTCTCTGTTTAGTAAGGAAACTTCAAATCTTGAGAAACTCGTAATTTGTTTACATTTGAAGCTATTGAGTAATATTTAAGTGAGGCTTTTGAATTTGTTTTGGACAAATAGAGAAATTTTGGAAATAACTCTGTTAAAAAATGATTTTTATTTTATAGTTGAGTGAAGTTTAGTGGTTTATTTTATTTAAGTTTGAAGATAATAAAGAGTGCATTTCTTTTATAATTAGATCGGAACGAGATTTCTTTATTTTGTCATACCATTTTTCATAAGATTTAGAACTCTTTTGCAGATTAGATTGATTCATTGTACGAATGAGTTGTGATCATTTTAGTTGAAAGAATTAAATAACTTTAGATCTTTTCAAATTAGGGAGACACAATTAGAAGTAGTTTTGTTCTCTTGAAATAAAATCAGAAGTAGTCTTGTTATTTCAAATTTAGGATTTCTAAAATAGGTTAAGGGTTGAGAGTCTTCTGAAGCTATTTAAGATTCCTTTGATTGGCTTTGTAAACATAGATTTCTTTTCTTTTGACCTCTGATTGCATACAATGAATGATTTAAAATAGTATGGTTAGAAATTAGTTGAGTGAATGAATGTTTCTGTAAACTATATTTTTACATATTTTCTTGCATGTTGTTGAGTGAATGAATGGCCTTATAGTTTGTGACTTTCTTTGGCATTTGTTCAAGTTAAATTAGTTTAGAATAGGATACTTTAGGATTTGACCTTGCACAAACAGTGCGTGCACCTCTAAGTTTATGACTCCCCAGCCGATAATTTAATGTTCAGTTATGAGTGTGTATATTTTTGCTAGCAAGTTTTTTTACTAGGACTTGGTCATTTATGAGCCACCTGCTCATTATTGCTCCACAAATAGTCTCGGCCTAATTTTGGGGAAGATGGCTCCTGCATCACTTGAGGTTTTACTCAGCATTTTTTTTGTCATGTCATTCCCCCTTGTGGGCCAACAAACACTCTTTTTACAGCTATTCAATTTCGATTTCTCTCATTTATTTAATTATTAAATAATAATCATTCTATTACAATTATTTTGACTTATTTGTCAAAATATCAAATAAAAATAAATATTCAAAGTCTTAACAATTATTATTTGTTTGGTGTATTAGAAAGGTACTCAGCAAGTACAAGGGACTTAACATGGTTTCAAATTATTCAATAGCGACAGGGGGCGAACAATAAGCATAACGTTCGAGAGAATTTAATGCATCGATGAAATGCATATAGACCGTTGGATGTATATGCACCCCATCGGCACATTAAATGCTCCCCATCAAGATGCTTATTATTCGCCTTATATTTATAAAAGAAACCATGTGAGTGTGAAGTCTCACCTTGACTTGGGAGGTCTGCGTCAGTTTCCTATAAAGTCATCTGAAGTCTATAAACACATCAAAAACTATGTATTTTAGTTTTGGTGAATTGGGCACCCCCTCCTAGTCACCCTTCATGACAGCCTCCTCCAAAAGTATCGATTAATTCACCTCTAAACATCTTCCAAGTCACCATCAACCCCACCCCTCCATAGAATATGCAGTAATTCACGTGTGTCGTAAAGATAGGACATGATTTAACATACAACTGTTAGCTTATACCAATGGAGGTTTATTTTTATGGTCAATGGACTAAAGATAAATCCATTCATAAATTCTCTCTACTTCAGTCCTGATGGACTGGGCACCCCAAGTCAGCCTCCCCCTTTTTTCCAAATAGCATCATTAATCCACCCATTTGTGTAATGTCCCCGGTTTCGACCCCGTTTGCATGATGTGTATACTGTAATTAATCGTGGTGAGGAGCTCAAGGAAAAAGCCCCACCATTGATTTGGTTGTGTATGTTTCGGCAATGGGGATAATTGCCGATGGTATGACGTGCTATCCGGCACATTTTAATGTGGCATCATGTAAACACGCACATCAATTAAAACTAAAACCACAACCAGTTACGGCAGTGCAACGTTGAATGAAAAGGGCATGGTTCCAAAGGATAAGGGGTGGGGGATGTCAAACCTTGGTTATGGGGGAAAAACCCATGTTTTGTCACCTTGTTGATTTTCCATCTTCCCTTGTCAACCTCTTTAATGTTTTGTTGGGCAGCTGAGGAGTAATGGCTGCTGGTGGTTGAGGCAGTTAATGCCTTTGGGAGTGGGGTGGCAGGATTGTCAGTCCTTTTCCCACCTGCCCACTCCACCCACGTTTGCCATTCTTCTCCCTCACGCACTCTTCCCTGGTCAGTTCACTCTCACCACGATTTTGGTCTGTTGGCTCCTCACGCACAGGCCTTGGGCGATTTTGGTCTCACGCAGGCATTTTCTTCCTCTTCACGAGTTGCTAAACGCTCAGGCACTTGCAATTCGCGTCCTCCTGACTGCTGTGCATTCTCACGCAGAGAATTTCCCTCCCATTTCTCATTTTCGCGCACAGGAATTTCCTGGGTTTTACCCACGTCATTTTCCTCTGTGGATTGGTGAATGGAGTGACTGAATCCTTTCCCCATGGGTCGAATTATGGGTTCGGCGTTGATTATTACCCACGCCCAGGATGGGAGTATGTAAATTTGTTTCCATCGTGGTCTATGTGAGTCTTCTCGTGGTTCAATTGCCTTGGACGAACTGTTGATTTCACCCATGATTTGGGCCACTGTGGATTTCCAATATGTCGGCTGAGTTTCCTTGTTTTGGACTGTGCATAGTTGCCATCGTTTTCATTGTGAAATTGGGTTGTTGTTGTTACCCTGGTTTGGGTGTTGTTGCTGAGTTGTTTTGGCCATGATAGGGCTAAGAACAACTCCGTGTTGTCCTGTTTTAAGCTGTGACAACTGATTGGTTGCCTGAGTGCAATGGATAGTCTTCGGACTGTGCTGGCTTGGCTTGGTTGTTGAAAGCCTGTGAAACCCAGCTGCGTTGGATTGTTGTTTATGTCCCCTTGGCTATGTATAAGCTTGCAATTGACCCTTATTCCGAAGGAATCATGCCCAGCTCGGGGGTGGCAGCGTTGCTGAGAGATTGATGAGCAAGATGGCCTATGGTTGGGTGGAATGTTGCAGCGACGTAGCTGGTTGCGGGTGAATTCTTCATCAAAAGATAAGTGCTGATGTTTACTGCATCTCTGTAATTTATATTGATGTTAAATGCTGGAATGTATGTTTGTTTCCGCTGTATAATTAAAGGATTATGCATCTGTGCATTCTTGTATGCTTGGCATTCCTATTATGATGCCTGTTAAAGCTCCCAATTTCAGCATTTGTTTTCTGTCTATGTTCATGGGGCGGTTTGCCCGATTGATTTGTTGATGTTCGTCGCGTCCTCTTCGCTGGTTGAGGGATGGGGACGTGACAGAGTGGTATCAGAGCTCTGAGTTGCAGCAATGGGCCTCTATGGGCCAAGAAGGTGCAGTGACAAAAGGTAGAATTACCTTCTCTATTCGGCAGAGCAGCGGCAAAAATTTCAGAAAAATCGCCTAAGTGTTGAGCGGTCGGACCACTGGAGGAAGTGGAATTCCGTCGTTGCGGAGGGACTGGCAAAGTTAACGTCTGCCATTGCAGACGAATGGGTGAATTTTCCTGTCCGACCGTTGCGGAAGGGTTCACAGAATTAACCTCCGACTGTTGCGGAAGGATTGGTAAAGTCTTCCGTCCGCCGTTGCGGATGGCGAAGCGATCCTGCGTCCGATCCAAGAGTCATCCGATTGCCGACGAAGAAAGAAATTTTGGGAAATTTGAAAATTTGTCTAAGTGTTGGAGAAAGCGGAAGGGAGAGTTGTCCGACGTCCGACGTACGTGCCAAATCGGAAGAGATGGCGAAGTGGGCGTTCGTCGTTGCGGACGAATTGGTGAAGCTCCTCGTCCGTCGTTGCGAAAGAGTTCTCAAAGTGGAAGAATCCCGGAAGTGCCGCCGTTGCGGACGGCGGAGTGATGTTGCATCCGATTCAACAGTCGT
>LPNX010369288.1:70641-163337 GCA_001517045.1 Pseudotsuga menziesii | reverse complement strand
CTTAAAGTAAATTGTGAATGCTGGAATAGTTAATTCCCTGCCCAGGAATGGACATGAATGAGCTCATGTGCCTGTTGGGGAAAGGCATGAAAAATATGAAGGTTTCCTTAATGGAACTTGGACTGTCATGCCAATTGGGTAATTAACTAACTGATTTTGATATCTATATTATGCTTGGTCTGATAGACTTTCAATGGTGCATTTCACAGGTGAGAAAAGTGAAACCAGGTGGTGCACGTTGATCATGGCAGAAGATCAAAAGTTGTTGGACTTAGCTGGAAGTCTCCTTCAAGTGATTTCCAAGACCCAAGAGAATCTTGGGGAGATGCTCAAGATACAGAAAAGGCAGAGTGAAATGAACCAATAGATTTTGCAAGACTCTATTGGTTTGCAAAGGGAGGTGAAAAGCCTTCTGGGAGCAATTGGCAAAGGAAAGGAAGGTGGATCAGCAATGGGACAATTGTCCAAGCGACCCGATAAGAAACGGTCCAGGCATGAAGACTCAAAGGAAATTGAGCAGGTAATGATGAAGCAGCCAGTGAAATGCTGGAGATGCGGAGGACATCATTTACGTCGGAACTACCCAATGAGGGAACATGATGAAGGCAATAGCCGCAAAGTTCCTAGACTTCGGGATCAGCAAGAAGCTGAGAACCAGCAGGAAAATTCCATGGAAGCCGAGAGGCTTGGTCGTGAACGTTCAAAGTAGATGATTGAACGTGGAACAGATCTGCAATTTTGAAATTTTGATGTGCAATTGTATATGTATTGTATATATGTAATGGAACACCGAGGACGGTGTTATTCCAAGGGGGAGGGGAATGTAATGTCCCCGGTTTCGACCTCGTTTGCATGATGTGTATATTGTAATTAATCATGGTGAGGAGCTCAAGGCAAAATCCCCACCATCGATTTGGTTGTGTATGTTTCAGCAATGGGGATAATTGCCGATGGTATGTCGTGCTATCCGGCACATTTTAATGTGGCATCATGTAAACACGTACATCAATTAAAACTAAAGCCACAACCAGTTACGGAAATGCAACGTTGAATGAAAAGGGCATGGTTCCAAAGGATAAGGGGTGGGGGATGTCAAACCTTGGTTATGGGGGGAAAACCCATGTTTTGTCACCTTGTTGATTTTCCATCTTCCCTTGTCAACCTCTTTAATGTTTTGTTGGGCAGCTGAGGAGTAATGGCTGCTGGTGGTTGAGGCAGTTAATGCCTTTGGGAGTGGGGTGGCAGGACTGTCAGTCCTTTTCCCACCTGCCCACTCCACCCACGTTTTCCATTCTTCTCCCTCACGCACTCTTCCCTGATCAGTTCACTCTCACCACGATTTCGGTCTGTTGGCTCCTCACGCACAGGCCCTGGGCGATTTTGGTCTCACGCAAGCATTTTCTTCCTCTTCACGAGTTGCTAAACGCTCAGGCACTTGCAATTCGCGTCCTCCTGACTGCTGTGCATTCTCACGCAGAGAATTTCCCTCCCGTTTCTCATTTTCGGGCATAGGAATTTCCTGGGTTTTACCCACGTCGTTTTCCTCTGTGGATTGGTGAATGGAGTGGCTGAATGCTTTCCCCATGGGTTGAATTGTGGGTTCGGCGTTGATTATTACCCACGCCCAGGCTAGGAGTCTGTAAATTTGTTTCCAGCGTGGTCTGTGTGAGTCTTCCCGTGGTTCAATTGCCTTGGACGAACTATTGATTTCACCCACGATTTGGGTCACTGTGGATTTCCAATATGTCGGCTGAGTTTCCTTGTTTTGGACTGTGCATAGTTGCCATCGTTTTCATTGTGAAATTGGGTTGTTGTTGTTACCCTGGTTTGGGTGTTGTTGCTGAGTTGTTTTGGCCACGATAGGGCCAAGAACAACTCCGTGTTGTCCTGTTTTAAGCTGTGACAGCTGATTGGTTGCCTGAGTGCAATGGATAGTCTTCGGACTATGCTGGCTTGGCTTGGTTGTTGAAAGCCTGTGAAACCCAGCTACGTTGGATTGTTGTTTATGTCCCCTTGGCTATGTATAAGCCTACAATTGACCCTTATTCCGAAGGAATCATGCCCAGCTCGGGGGTGGTAGCGTTGCTGAGAGATTGATGAGCAAGCTGGCCTATGGTTGGGTGGAACGTTGCAGCGACGTAGCTGGTTGCGGGTGAATTCTTCATCAAAAGATAAGTGCTGCTGTTTACTGCATCTCTGTAATTTATATTGATGTTAAATGCTGGAATCTATGTTTGTTTCCGCTGTATAATTAAAGGATTATGCATCTGTGCATTCTTGTATGCTTGGCATTCCTATTATGATTCCTGTTAAAGCTCCCAATTTCAGCATTTGTTTTCTGTCTATGTTCATGGGGAGGTTTGGCCGATTGATTTGTTGATGTTCGTCGCGTCTTCTTCGCTGGTTGAGGGACGGGGACGTGACAATTTGTCCTAAAGACAAGGAAGACATTACCATATAAGTGTTGGCTCAACGGGGGCCTATTTTTTAGATGAAAAGGATAAGAAATTTAACTCCCGCTTGCATCAAAATTTTCTAACAAACAAAACACTAAAGGGATTTTTGATGATCCAATATTGAATAATGAAGCCAATAGCACTAAGACACCTTGGAAATTGTATCTTGTTACACTCCTATAGATCATTTTGGATGCATTAGTTTGGGAGTTTTGGTGTTTGTTCAAGACGGGTTGCAAAAAATTATCTTAGTAGATTTGGCGGAAATTAGGTGTTAGGAGTGCTTCAGAGAAAGAAATATTGTGGAAGCTAGTCATTTAATTGTGACTCCGATCAAATCTATGAAATTTGTTTTTAGGTTGAAACATCTGAATTAATTATGGTGAAAGGATGAGGTTATACAATAAACCACACTGCCTTCATTCAGATATGAATTCCACAGAAGCTCACTTGTGAAAGGGTAAACCACAATGATTTCATTCATATATCAATTTTAAAGAAGCATACATAGGCAATGTTCTATGAAATGTGCTTAAGAAGGAACTATTTCGCCAACTCTACATCTACTGCATTTCTATATTTAGAGATTCTTAAACATTAACAAAAAGTGGTAGGTATTTACCATAAATTCAAGACAAATCATAACCAACATTGAAATACTGTCTCCATATTTCCTGTTTTAACCCTACATCCTAAACAACTTGCCTTACATTCAATGTGCCTGCTCAGAAAATATATATTTCCCTGTAGCCGTTGCTAAATAACCCTTCCATACATCAAGCAACCCTCAAACCATAAAACCAAAAATTACTTGGTCCATGCAAAAAGCTCTAACCATTTGTTATGTTTCCAATAAAACAAGATTTGAATGAATATACTTAACATTACAGGATTCCAATATACATAAGGATGGGAGAACAAGAATTGGCTTATAGTAATGCCATATCATAGGTTGAATTTTCAGCTGGTTTTAGCTTGCCATTATAAATCAAGGTTTCTCCTAAATCCAGTCACTATTGTCTACAATTTTTCCAAACCCTTTTCTGATTATCTTCCCAAATATTCCTTGGCTGACATTCCTTTGAAGTTGTTGCTCCCCTCACTAAAACTCTTAGATTGTCCTGGTTTGTTAGTCTTTGAAAAATCAATGTTGGTGTTTCTCTCTCTTGGTGGGATAAGCACTAATTGTGCTATGCTACTACGACAGAAAGGGAAAGCTGGAGGAGGAGAATAAGTCATGGTAGAATCAGGTTTATTGTGACAAGAGGATTCTATAGTGCAGAGAGCACACATTTGATGGCCACTGTTATCTCCCAAGATAGTTTATTTTCGTATGAACAATTTAATTCACGCAATGAAGAATATGAATGTCACTAACAGTTTTGAAAGCCTCTATTTTTTATGCAAATTTCACAAAGTTGTAGCTTCAGTGGCTTGGGCGAGGATCAGAACATCTCATTAGCCACTGAAAGATGGAAGATAAATAACAGGTGGAAGACCCCTTCAGCGATAAGGTGTATTGCTAAAAATTTTAAACAGTGATCGGAGAAGATAGTGGCTAAAAGTTCAGCGACTACGGAGAAGATAGTCGCTAAAATTTTTGCCACTGTGGAGAAGATAGTAGCTAAAAGTTTCGCCACTGCGGAGAAGATAGTGGGATTAAAAGCTCCGAGGGTAAGAAGTTTTGAATTCCGATCGCCGATGCTGCAGACTCTTAGTTCACTACGGAGCCGCAACAGCGGAAGAAAAAAAGACTAAGGCTTTCGATAAATGAAAAAATCTTTCGATAGCACGACAATAGAAGATCATCAGTAATCGAAAGAAGTACAGACTATGGATTGGCGAGTTAGTCATATGAGGAGCCGCAACGGCGGAAGAAAGACAGACTGCGGGTTCCAAAGACAATACAGACTCATCGACGATCGAAGGTTTTAACGGCTATAGATCGGCGAGATAAAGCCAAGCAGCTCCGCACTGTCGGTGAGGCAACGAACAAGGATTTCGATCAATCACGAAAAATCATTCCGAGTAGCAGTTGCGCGCATCGACAAATAACAATACTGTCCATCGGCGGCATAGAAGACTAATGCATCAATTCCTTTGTCAATCAACTTTCGGCAGCAATACAATTAGATCGTTTCACCTCCGAAGCTACGACAGAATTTAGATAAAAGGTTCCGATGCATAAATATTTCAGCTCCCGAGCGTCGATGAGTTGGTGATGGAGAGCGCTATCTCTGAGATTTGGAGCGCCGATGGCACATAAGACAAAACTTCCGATCAGCGACCACGGTGGTAAGGTAGAGAATTTGGCGAAAAAACTGAGTTTTGGAGCGTCGAAAAAGCGGTAGCATTGAGACTTGCAGCACCGATGAGCTAAAATAAAAAGGCCCGATCGGTGACTGTGGCGACAAGACAGTAAATCTAGCGGATTAAACAAGAAAAAGCACTTCAGTTAAACGCCGATACATTGGTTGTTGGCGGCAATTTCATACTGAACCAGTAGTGGGGATGATCAGCGACCACTTCAGTCATTAAAAGATCGCTCAGTGAACTAGATCTTCACAGTAGATAAACAAATAGTTAGCAAGGGTTTGAAGCCCTAATCTGGAAAAGCTATCCCTTTCAATTATTTTTGGTGTAAACAGATCGAATTTTCAGGATCTGTAATTTTTGTAGAAGGCTATAAAGCCCATGATTAATTTATTAATAAAGGTTCAACTCCGGGGATTTATAAGCCGATTCCATTATCAAGCGTCTCATCTGGTTTATTCTAAATATAAGCTCTTTTGTTGTGATTTGTTCAGCTATCTCTTTCTTTACTGTGTTTATTGCCTGAATGTGCATTTAGGCCATTTTCATATTTATTAAAAAACTGATAGTTGTCATCCTATTGGTTATTTAGTGATATTTGATTTATAAATACCACCCTCAATGGGATTTAGCCATTTATATGCATGTGTTATGTGTGTAAGGCTACCATCCTGGTGATTTCTCCATCCCTACACCTTTTTGTCAAACTACTGAACAAATTGTAACTAAAAGCCTTGTAATTGAGTGAGCTTCATGCATGTCTTGAGAGTGAGAGGTTATATAGGTTATCTGGCTTGATCCATAGCAGAAAACCCTAAAAAACAGTTTAAGTTACTAGGCATCCTCGAGCTACAACCTAGAGGAGTTTACTGGAGTGATAACAAAGTGGCGCCATTGCTGGGGAGAGGAGATTGAAGCTCAGCTTCCCTGGGAGACGACATAGATCCATGCTTTGATGATAGACAAAGCTTGGAAATTATTACGGTTGTAATCATCTAGCTGGAGACTCCATTGATATAAGGTGGATTCAAGGAGACCAAGTACCAGAGCAAACCCAAAGGGGTCACCAGCAACACCCATTTCAGATCTAGAAGAAATCTTGAGGAAAGCTAGGGCTTTACTCAGACAGACCAGCAGTGCTGCACAAAACGCTACATCAGGTATTTCAAAAAATATTTCTGCTATTATTTCTTCTGCTGGAACTCTTAATTCCCAGGAATTTTTAGATACATCAGAAAAATCTAGGGCTTGGGCCTCTTCAAGCACTGCCGCTTGTGAAGATCCAATCCCTGGTGACTCCACTAGGATAAGTATACCACCTCCTTCTCAGCAAATATCCTCATCAGTGCTACCTTCCACATCCCTCTCCATACCCATTTCCAATATGGCTACCCCTCAATTGTCCAATATGGAAAGGATCCTAGTAGCTAAGTATGCACCCCTAATTTTGCCAAATCCTCTCGCAGCCATGCCTACAGGGGATTACCTCAGGTATATGCCTAAGTTTACCAGGGAAGGGGATTTCACTACTGAAGAAAATCTAGAGGCTTTTTATAGCTATGCTGAAAATATTAATATAGAACACGAAGATGTATGGACCAGAGTTTTTGTGCAAAGCCTAGGTGGCCAGGCTAGGAAGTGGTTTAAAGAACTTCCTGCCGGGTTAGTGGCAGGCATAGAGGCCCTAGATGACATTTTCCTAAAGCATTGGGGAGAGAGGAGAGACCACCTCTACTATGTCACAGAATTCAGCAACCTAAAAAGAGAAAATGGTGAGTGTGTCTCCAACTTTACCAAGAGATTCAACAACATGTACAGCAAGATCCCCACTGAGATTAAGCCCACCGATACCTTAGCTATGATAACTTATGCAAATGCCTTTGACTCTGACTTCTGCCTACTTCTCAGAGAAAGGAGGTCTGCCTCCTTATCACTCATGTAAGATGATGCCCTAGAGGTAGAGTCAAACATTTTGGCATCTCAGAAGGTCAAAGGGAAGGTAGACAGGAGAAAGTAACCAACAAACTATAGTGGGGTTTCTGCATCAGAGAACAAGATTGAAAAAATGACCAAACTTTTAGATAACCTGACTGCTGAAATGTATAGATTGAAAGACCAAGGACATCTACCGGTAAGGGGTAAGGGGCCAAGTGACTTCGGTCCTCGAAACCCAGATTTTGTTCCTTATAGAAGAGGAAACCCCCCAGTTCATATTCTCAGAAGGGAGAGAAATCAAGGGGAATATCAAAGGATAAGAGCACCATTTCAAAATGATGTATTAGAAGAAGAGCCAGAGTTTATTGAAGAAGAAGGAGAATCTGAAGACAATATCCATTGCAAGGAGGATGAGGTGGACTACTCTTTTCTTACACAAGCAAAATATGAAGAAGCCCTTATTGATGAGCAGATCACTGAAGAGGTTGTCTATTAGGCTGATGCTCAGGGAGGTTACCAACTGAGGTCTAGGTTGGTTGCTCCCCTCAAGAAGAATGTTGTACCTATCAAGCTTCCTACTGCACTAGCTAGAAAGGTTGTTGTTTTACCAAAGAAAGTGGCTGTCCCATCCAAAGCATTGCATAAACCAGCAACTTCAGCCACACTTGATCAAGTCCAACTCAAACCTACAACTCATGAGGTAAGGTTTCTGGATAGGCTGCATTATTCTTTTAACCTTGAGTCTAAAATTCAAAAGTTGAAAATCCCTTTCCCTTTAATTGAGTTGATGAAGAATGGTGCATTTAAAACCTCCATTCTGAATTCCCTTCATCCCAAGGTGCACCTTGACACTGACTTTGTGAACCTGCAAGATGACAAGCCCGTTGTAACCCTGGGCCCCATGATCGAAGACATAAAGGAATCTTTCCCACCATTCTATATATCCTTGAACATCCATGATAAAATCCTCCATAACTGTCTGTTGGATTTAGGAGCCTCTCATAACCTAATGCCAAAGGCTATGATGGATGAAATCGGCCTCAGCATTACCAAGCCCTACCATGATTTATTCTCCTTTGACTCTAGGAAGGTCAAGTGCTTGGGCCTCATCAAAGACCTTGTTGTAAACTTAACTCAGCTACCTTCGAAAAGCGTAATGATGGACATCGTAGTGGCTGATATTCCTCCAAAATTCGGCCTCTTACTGTCTCGGTCATGGAGAAAAATATTGGGCAGCACCCTTCAGATGGATCTCACATACGCCACCATTCCCATGTTTGGAGGGGAGACTAAGAGGCTATATAGGGAATATCAGCTCACATACATCATAAGCAAGGAGAGTCGCTCAATCAATCACTTGATCTACGCCGTGGACACCGATTTTGGGTCTTGCATATTGCAAATAGATGATAATCAGCAGACATCCATTCAGCTCACTGAGCCCACCTGTCTACAACCCGAAGAAGTCACAACAGCGATCTGGAGCATGTATTTCGATGGGGCAAGTGCTCAAAACTCAGTAGGTGCGGGTATCGTGTTGATCTCCCCAGCTAAGGAAAACATTCACTTGTCTTACAAGATCGCTTTCAAGACCACTAACAACGTAGCGGAATATGAATCCTCGCTGCTAGGAGTTAAAGCGGCCAAGGAGATGGGAATCATGTGCGTGAAGATTTTTGGGGACGCAGAACTCATCATACAGCAGGTCAACAACACTTTTCAGACTAAAAATATCAGACTGAATGCCTACAGGGACGAGGTATGGAAACTCAGAAACTCATTTATGTTTTTTGAACTGTCATATATTCCTAGGGATTTGAATCACTGGGCTGATTCCTTGGCCATCTCTGCAAGTCTGTTTGTTCCTCCTTTACCCCCTAGGCTCAGCTATGATGTTCAGGTCAAGTACAGACCCTCTTTTCCAGACAATGTAAAATTTTGGAGGGTGTTTGAAAATGATGGGGAGCTTAGTAAATTCCTTCAGTTAGTGCATGAATTCTCTGACATACACTGTAGACCAGGAAAACCTTCACCTGGAGGAATCCAAGCAGCTCAAGTTAAAAGATAAAGTGACTGAGCACAATATTGTCCAATTGCCCAGCAACTACATGCCCCGAGGTCTAGTATCACTGGAAGAATAGTTTGATCACAATGACATCCCGTTCAAGCCTGCCAAAAGGGAGCTAGATCCTGTTGTCCAAGAGCACAACATAGGCAGCCAGAGCCATCCAAAACTGATAAATCTATCCACTGGGCTGACTGCTGAACAGAAGTATGAATATTGCAGCTTGATAAAAGAGTTTTCCAATGTCTTTGCATGGGAGTATAGTGACCTAAAAACATATGACACCAACATCATCCAACACGGGATTCCTTTGGAGAAGGACACCATTCCTTTCAAACAGAAGCTGAGACCCATTAGCCCTCTTCTATTACCAGTGATTGAGAAAGAGATCCACAAGCTCCTCAAAGCCAAGATCATAATTCCCCTTAGGTATTCCAAGTAGATTGCAAATCTAGTAGTGGTAAGAAAGAAAAATGGAGAAATTAGTTTGTGTGTGGATTTTAGAAACCTAAACAAGTGTTCCAAAAAGACAACTATCCATTGCCAAAGATGGAACATCTGCTGCAGAAAGTCTTAGGGGCCAGGGTCATGTCCTTCCTTGATGGCTTCTCTGGATACAACCAAGTTGCTGTGCACCCTAATGACCAAGAAAAGATTGCCTTTACAACCCCCTGGGGCACCTTCATGTATGCTAAAATGCCATTTGGGCTAATGAACGCTGGGGCTATTTTTCAGAGAGCTATGGACCTAGATTTTGTAGGGCTAAAAGATAAATTTGTGCTGATATATTTGGATGACTTAACAGTTTACTCTCACAACTATCATGACCACTTCCAGCACTTAAGGAAGGTATTTCTGAAGTGCAGAAGATATGGAATATCACTGAACCCCAAGAAGTCCCATTTTGCACTCAATGAAGGAAAGCTCCTAGGCCACATAGTCTCAGCAGAAGGTGTAAAGATTGATCCGGTAAGAGTGGAAGCAATTCAGCAGCTGTCGATATCAAGGTCAAAAAGAGACATTTAGTCCTTTTTAGGCAAGGTAAACTTCGTCAGGAGCATTAGAGGAAATTTGGGGTCTAAAATGGACCTTATAAGAAAACGCGCCAACAATAAATTTTGTGAGTTGGAATTCAAGAACCAATAGAATTTCAATAAAATGAGTTAACTATAATGGCTGAATTGACATAATTCTCATAAAAGAAAACTACTTTTTTTGTTCATATTTTCGACATATCTCCTTATGCTTTTACTCAAATTTCAGGTGGGAGAGCTCATTGGATGCAGAATTTAATTACACATCCAATGAGTACCCATATTGCATACTTTTGGCGGACCTTGCTACCCCAAAAATAATAAATACCTGAAACAACGTGATGATGATGTCATCATCACATTTTTTTCAGGAATTTCTTGTTTTTGGGGTAGCGGGGTGCGTCAAAAGTATGTAGTGTGGGTACTCGTTGGATGCGGAATTAAATTTCTCATCCAACGAGCTCTCCCGCTCATAATTTGAGTAAAAACACAAGGAGATATGTCAAAAATAAGGAACAAAAAAAGTAGTTTTTTTCATTCTTCCTCCAAAATTAGTAACTATTATTTTATTATTTTCCCTAGGAGGCCCATTTTAGACCTCAAATTTCCTTTAATGATTCATTCCTAATTTCTCCGAGCTGGTAAAGCACATAACAACCATGCTAAAAAAGGATGCAGAAATCAAGTGGACTGACCAAGCAAGAAATTCTTTTGAAGACATTAAGAAAGCCATCATGGAGGCCCCAACCCTGATTAGTCCCGACTACACCAGGGGTCTTTTCATTTTCTCTTTTGCATCTTATGACACAGTGGAAGCCGTACCATTACAAAAGAATGATGAAGGTCTTGATCATCCAATTGCTTTCTTCAGCAGAACCCTGAGAGATGTTGAGTTGAAGTATGACCCAATTGAGAAGCAGGCTTATGCTCTCATAAAATCTTTGAAGACTTTCAGAATATACAATCTCCATGCAAAGATCATTGCATATGTCCCTTCAGTTGCCGTGAAGGATGTTTTGACTCAGCCTGACATTGATGGGAAGAGAGATAAGTGGATTGCCAAACTCATTGAGTTTGATGTAGAGCTGAAACCCACCAAGCTGGTAAAGGGATTAGGTCTGGCCAAACTCATGGCCAAAGAAAATTGTGAACTGATGGGAATAAATTTCACGTGTGTCAGATCAACAAAGGTGCAAACTATGGTAGTAGCTGAAACAGAAGTAAATCAAGATCAAAATAATAGTCCAGTAGTAGCTGAGAACATATCTTCATGTGAGTGGTACTCAGGTATCATTCAATTTTTGCTAAAATTAGAAGTTTCTCCTGATATTACTCCTAACCAAGCACGAGCTCTTAAGTTGAAATCTGTTAAGTTTTGCATAATTGACAATTTGCTGTATTGGAAGGATCAACCTAGAATTTTGTTAAGATGTCTAGATAAAGAGGAAGTAGAGCAGGTCATGCATCACTTTCATTCCAGTACATGTGGAGGCCACCACTACTGGAAAACCACAGCCCACAAGATCTTAAAGGCGGGATATTATTGGCCAGTCCTCTTTGATGATGTATGCACTTTTGTAAGGGCCTATGACCAATGTCAAAGATTTATAGGGAAGCAGCAGCTCAAATCCTTGCCCCTTAGGCATGTTACAATGAATGGGCCTTTCCAGCAATGGGGTCTGGATTTCATAGGTGAAATAAATCCATCTTCCAGTGGATAGCATAAATGGATCTTGGTAGCCACTGACTACTTTACCAAATGGATAGAAGCAGTACCCACCAGAAATGCCACTTATCAAGTCATCATGAGATTCTTATATGAGAACATCTTCAGCAGGTTTGGTTTCCTAGTAAGGTTAGTAACTGATAATGCACCGGATTTTAAGGCTAGGGAATTAATTAGAATGTGTAAATCAATGGGTATTCAACTGGTGCACTCCACATCCTATTACCCACAAGGCAATGGCCTGGCTGAGTCATCCAACAAAAGCTTAGTCATAATCATCAGGAAACTGCTAGAGACAAATCAGAAAAGCTAGGATTCAAAGCTTAAGTTTGCTTTATGGGCTGATAGGGTGACAAATAAAATATCCATAGGGACTTCTCCATTCAAACTAGCTTATGGAATTGAGGCCATCTTTCCTATACAGCTCATCCTTCCAGTGGCAAAGTTATTTCAGGAAGAGGAGGATGAACCAAATGATATGATGAGAAGGATGATGGATTTGGTGGAGTTACAGCAGATCAGGGAGCAAGTTATAGGAAAATCAGAAGCTCATCAATAGAGGATAAAGGGCATGTTTGACAAAAGAGCAAAGGCAGACAACTTCTAGGTCGAAGATTAGGTCCTCAAGTGGGATGCTATTAGACAGGACAAGGGGAAACATGGAAAATTTGACTCTTTGTGGATTGGCCCTTTTGTTATAGACCATGTATATAAGAATAACACCTTCAAATTGTAGAATCTGGAAGGTGAAGAGGTATTCGATGGCCCAGTAAATGGGCGGTTCCTAAAAATCTATTTTATTTGAGGCTCTGAGGCCTTATGATTGTAAATTAGTAGATAGTAGGTTTCTTTGCTTTCAGAATAAGACTCGTTGCCCAATGGAACAATAAAGAATAGTGTTAAGTTACTTAGTGGTCTGGGGTTCTTGGGACCTCACTGGGAGGTTCACATCCCCAGGTAGGAGCTAGATGTTATCTCCCAAGATATTTTATTTTCGTATGAAGAATTTAATTCACGCAATGAAGAATATGAATGTCACTAACAGTTTTGAAAGCCTCTATTTTTTATGCAAATTTCACAAATGTATAGCTTCGGTGGCTTGGGCGAGGATCAGAACATCTCATTAGCCACCAAAAGATGGAAGATAAATAACAGGTGGAAGATCCCTTCGGTAGTAAGGCGTATTGCTAAACTTTTTAAATAGTGATCGGAGAAGATAGTGGCTAAAAGTTCCGCCACTACGGAGAAGATAGTGGCTAAAAGTTCCACCACTGTGGAGAATATAGTGGCTAAAAGTTCCGCCACTGTGCAGAAGATAGTGGAATTAAAATCTCTGAGGGTAAGAAGTTTTGAATTCCGATCGCCGACGTTGCGGAGTCTTAGTTCACTGCGGAGCTGCAACGGCGGAAGAAAAACAGACTAACGCTTTTGATAAATGAAAAAAGCTTTCGATAGCGCGACAATAGAAGATCATCGGGGATCGAAAGATGTACAGAATACGGATCGGCGAGTTAGTCCTCTGAGGAGCCGCAATGACGGAAGAAAGACAGGTTACGGGTTCCAAAGACAATACAGACTCATCGACGATCGAAGGTTCTAAGGTCTAGATATCGGCGAGATAAAGCCAAGCAGCTCCACAGTGTCAGTGAGGCGATGGACAAGGCTTCCCATCAATCATGAAAATCATTTCGAGTAATAGTTGCACGCATCGGTGAATAACAATATTGTCCATCGGCGACATAGAAGACTAATGCCCCGATTCCTTCATCAATCAACTTCCGGCAGCAATACAATTAGTTTGTTTCACCTCCAAAGCTACAACAGAGTTCAGATAAAAGGTTCCGATGCATAAATATTTCAGCTCCCAAGCGCCGACGAGCTGGTGATAGAGAGCACTAGCTCTGAGATTTGGAGCACCGATGGCACAGAAGACAGAACTTTCGATCAGCGACCGCGGCGGTAAGGTAGAGAATCTGGCGGAAAAACTGAGTTTTGGAGCACCAAAATAGCGGTAGCGTTGAGACTTGCAGCACCGATGAGCTAAAAAAAAAGCCCTGATCGAAAACTGCGGCGATAAGATAGTAAATCTAGTGGATTAAATAAGAAAAAGCACTTCAGTTAAACGTCGATACATTGGCTGTTGGTGGCAATTTCATACTGAACCAGCAGTGGGGATGATCAGTGACCACTTCAATCATTGAAAGATCGCTCAGTGAACTAGATCTTCACAATAGATAAACAAATAGTTAGCAAGGGTTTGAAGCCCTAATCTGGAAAAACTATCACTTTTAATTATTTTTGGTGTAAACAAATCGGATTTTCAGGATCTGTAATTTTTGTAGAAGGATATAAAGCCCATGATTAATTTATTAATAAAGGTTCAACTCCGGGGATTTATAAGCCGGTTCCATTATCAATCGTCTCATCTAGTTTATTCTAAATATAAGCTCTTTTGTTGCGATTTGTTCAACCATCTCTTTCTTTACTGTGTTTATTGCATGAATGTGCATTTAGGTCATTTTTATATTTATTAAAAAACCGATAGCTGTCATCCTATTGGTTATTAGTGATATTTGATTTATAAATACCATCCTCAGCAGGATTTAGCCATTTATATGCATGTGTTATGTGTGTAAGTCTGCCAGCCTGGTCAGTTCTCCATCCCTGCACCTTTTTGTCAAACTACTGAACAAGTTGTAACTAAAAGCCTTGTAATTCAGTGAGCTTCATGCATGTCTTGAGAGTGAGAGGTTATATAGGTTATCCGGCTTGATCCATAGCATAAAACCCTAAAAAACAGTTTAAGTTACCAGGCATCCTCGAGCTACAACCTAGAGGAGTTTCTTGGAGTGATAACAACCACAATCCTTAACCTCAATGGTACACAATTGATCAAAGCAGATGCAACAAAACTTAGATTCACTAGCCTAAAGATTGGTATAGAACAAAGACAACCAATCATGTGCAACTATAGTTGCATGAAATTTGAAGGAAAAAAAAAACTGATATAACTATTCTGAGTCTCATAAATGACTTAAATCTATCAAGTTCTGACTAACAAATAGATATTTGAGATGGGAAACAAGTACACACATCATAAATATTATCTTCAATGTTGTCTTTTTTATTAGTAGAAGAAGACACAGAAGAGACAACTCCAAACAAAATATTTTCTCCCTTGTTCGATTAGCCTCCATGAGGGCCTTTTCCAGCAAGAGCTCAGCCTATGGATTGGCTTGACTAATGAATTTCCACGGTGAAGGCCAAACCAATGGCTCAATGGGAAAACAACCCTAGGAGAGAAAATCCAATTTCAGAAAACGTTTTGGGACGTTACAGGTGCAAAAATGACCTCCCTAAACACCCAAATCGGGAATCTTTCCTTCCCAGCCACTGAGAAAGACAAAAACAGGTTTTCCTAGCCATGGAAAATGAGGAATTGCATAAAATCGTGGGGTAAAAATGCACAGCAAGCTCCAGCCCCAATATGAATTTTGATTGCCATACTCTTCCATTCCCAAGGCATTAACTGCCCCAACCAACTTCTGGAATATATAAATGATATGGTGAATAAGACAAAAAGGGAAGTTGGCAGCTTTATGGGTTCTCCCATTGACATTTGGCTTTACCCTATTGGCTCAAGGATTTGAATAATTTCCCTCCATATTCCTTGTGAAATCATGTCTCCATCTCTTGTTGCATTGACATAGCTAGTTGCGGGACAACATATTTTCAAGATAAGTATTCTCTATGTATTTAATTTCTGCAACTGTATTTGTTTAAGAATTATTATGAACATATGAATGTATTGAATGAGATTTGCTTCTACTGTAATTTTCATGTATTATACAAATGTACATGTATGTTTTATTTTCAATGCATTTATGTTTTATGTTCATGGGGCTAAGATCCCCGGTTATGATGGCTAAGCATCAATAGTAGCAGTCGCGTCCTCTCCTCACTGAGAGAAGAGGGGAGGGGACGTGACACTACAGCACCGAGATTCAGTAAAGGTGCACAGGTAGAGTGTTTGTATTTAAGAGCTACAGCATATGGGATGCATCTGCCAAGTAAAACACAATAATTAGTAGTCTATAGCAATATCTTGATTAGTAAATTATTTATGGTTTTCTCTCCTATTACAATAATCATATCTATAAACTAACTACAAACTAAATATATATGTAAGTTTGAGAGTAAACAGAGGGAATGAGGTAAAGCCGGAGAGAGGGTTAAACAATTTCTCACCCAAATGCATCTCGTTGAAGGTGGTTAACCCCCTAAGCCAACAATTCTCGCACAGAATCCAAACAGCCTCCTCAAGTAGCAACGTGCAGAGACGTGCTCCCTTGTCGTCTACATGGAAAAGGGATACAAAGGTTTCACTTAAATCTTGGTGTCAAGAAGGAATCTTTCCTAGAAAAACAAAGAATTCGACACAAATTCCTTTCAATTTCAAATAGAGGACATGTTGTTCAGGAAAGTATGATCCATTTGGAACAATTTTTGAAGAAAGAGGATAAATATGCTATTGTTTTCTAACTTTATTTGTTAGGTTGTAGATAGCCATCCGGGCTTTCAGTCTATCTAAGTAGTTATAAATTTGAAAGTACTTTTTCATACCTGATAGCCACGCCTTAGCTTCTTCCCCCTTTTCCACTTCTCCATTAAACATAGGAGGTTTTATCTTTTTAAATTCTCCTGAAATCTCTTCATATGGTTTATACTTCCTCTTTCTAGGACCACTGTCGTTGTCACTACTTTCACAAGAGTATTTATACTTTTCTTTGTGTGACCTTACTTTAATTCTTGAAGAATATTTACTTTCACTATCATAAAATTTTAATTTCTTAACCTTTTGTTTGTATAATACTGTTCCAGATTCGGTTTCATGCTCCTTTCTTTTATCTTTGCCCCTGTTGTGTATTTTATCTAGTAATATCTGATTTAGTTCCTCCTGAGCTCTTAAAAAAAATCGATATCTTCCTTTAAACCCTAGTTTAGCCTCGGCGATAGCTTAATCATGTTTGGCTATAATAATAATATTATTATTATTCTTTATTTTAAACCTTTAGTAAAGGTTCATATTATTAGAGTTGTTTTTTTAGCTGTAACTTTGTCCCTAAGTTTTAATATTAGATAGAGAGCTTATGATTTTAGGAATTAAAATACTATACTATCTTAAAACATACCTATCTGCTAAGGATATGAAGTTTTAAGAAAACAGTAATATAAACTCAGAGACTGGTTATGATAGCATTCGTAAGTAAGAACATATAAATTCTAAGATAATCTACAATTTGCCATTTAACATTATGGAAAGGAAAACTGTAGCATCATTTACAATAATACTCAGAAAATAAGATCTTTCTATCATATTCACATTCTGTAATGATTATTTAGTTCATAATAAACCCTAACATTCCTAGACCTGTAATTAAAGATATAAAGAAATTTTACACATAATAAACAAAACAGTTTAGAACCTGGATAATTGCAGAAGGGGGGCAACCACCCAAAGGAGACTGTTCCTCCCAACCGTCTCCTGAAAGCAACCAAGATCAATTGCTTTAGGACCCTCGAGCCTGTTCACTGAACAACCAGGACGAAGAATGCTATGTGACATAGATCTCACACAGAAAAAATCTCTGCAAGTTAGCACTCACTAGTAGACTTAACTCTCAACAATTCTACTTTAGCTATCCCCTCATCGAATTCCTCTTGTGTGCCTGACTTCTCAGTTTGCAGCAAGTCACAAGGGTCTAAGCACTTAGAATAGAATGTAGTGAGCCTCATGCTCAATTCGATGGTATTTATAAGATTTCCTAGGTCTTTGGTTCAGTTTTGTAATTAAATGAACCACCTGCTCAGTTCCTCCTCTTAGGGAACATGACCACAATTTTAGGGATTTTGCTTCTTGCAACAACTAGACACTCAAATGCTAGTGATGTCAATTGCATTTAGCCTTCTACAGCTGCTCATTCCTCCTAGTGGGTCAGTGAATACTCTTTCAAGAGTCTCCTTTGGATAAGTGTCTCTTCATTTAATTATTTAAATAAATAATTGCTCAATTACAGTCATCCTTCACCAACTTGGTAATAAAAAATTTACAATAACTTTTAGCATAATGTTTTCTCAAAATAAATAAAAATATTTATTTTTCAGTTCTAGGTGGGTTGCACTGAATACATTACTTCATGTAAAATTTTTATTATAGTCAATATATTAATTCATGTAATTTTATTATAGTGAAGTTTTTTTTTGGTTTTACATTGTAATATAAAAACTAATTTAATGCGTTGAAAATCTATATCTAAGCAAATACATAATATAAATTTCTTGTTAAATTAAATAAAAAGAGAGATATAAAAATTTTTAAAATAAAGAAGTGATTTTTGTTAAAAGTAGTGAATATATTAATTCATGTAATTGAAACAAAGAAGTTTCATTTGTTATGAGTTTTTAATTTAATTTTATATTATAATAAAAAATAAATAAAAATAAAAAACATTGTGATTTAATAAAGTGGAATGTGGAATTTACAAAATAAAATTAAAAAAAAAATAATAAATTAAAGAAAACTTTAATTGTAGGCTACTTAAAGCATATTATTTTTTAAGTGCATATTATTATTTTTTAAGAAATTAATGCATTATAAATCAATGAATATTTAACTTGTCTTTTTCCAATAGCTTTTAGCTTTTATAAATAGTTGCATTATAACATGTTTTCTTTTGTACTCAGATTTAATACCTACCGTTTAAAACCTTGAAACATACACATTACAAATAAAATCTTGAAGCATCCATAGTACAAATAGTCAAAATGCTTTGAACTAAGGCCAAAGTAAGTACAATACACATTGTCAACGTGAGTTGAACACCAAAGTACAAAGTAAGTACAATACAAATTGTCAAGATGAGTTGAACACCAAAGTACAATACAAATGGCCTGAACTACAACCTATAGTACATAACCAGCGTTATATTCAAAATATTTCTCCTTCATCCAAAAGAGTTGGATTTTTGGCTACATATACTTTAAACAGTGTTTATCCATCCCTATGCATGCTTGAATTGAAAATTTTAACAATAAACTTTGCTACAAAGATGAAATAATGAAGAGACGGTTATAGTTGGAAGAGAATATTTAAAGCAAAAAGCAATCTAAAAAGAAAAGAAAAAAACATAAAAAAGTAGGATACAGGAGTAGCTTTTGGGAAAGTGAACAAGTAATAACAAAAAAATGAAACTAGAAGCTTTCCTAAACATTTGTCCTAACATCTTATCATTTAAGGAAACTTTTAGTTGGTAAAAGTTTTAATGATACTATAAGCTTTCCTAAACTTTTGTCCTTGCATCTAAGGAAACTTTTAGTTAGTAAGTTTTCTTTATGAAACTAGAAGCTTTCCTAAACTTTTGTCGTTTCATATAAAGAAACTTTTAGTTGGTAAATTTTATATTCATTCATTTTTTTATTAGTAATTTTTACGGTATAACACCAATCATAATGGAAAGAAATTTGATTCAAAATTAAACTAAATATAAACAATACAAAAATTAACCAATACTTTAATTAAACTTTACAAATGTTGAAATATTAAATCTAGTTCAATGCAATTAATAGAAAAAAAGGGAAACACTAGTCTAGGCAGAGACGAATAAACAACATTTACTTAAAGAAGATTTGGATACACCTCACTTCATAAGGCATGCCATGGAAAGAGAATGGAATATGTTTTGAAAAGTATGTTTTTTAAAAATAGATCTTATATTTGAAAACATTTTATTTTTATAAGTAAATATTGATTGGGTTTAATGTTAAGAATATGTGTTTTTTTTTAAGTCTTGAAGAGTCTTTTATCCTATCTTTGGAGTTGGAGTTAAGAGATTGATTAGAACTTGTAAACGATATCTTTGGAGTTGAGAATATCCTATCTTTGGAGTTGAGAGAATGATAAGAACTTGTAAACAATTTATTTTTTTAGAATGAAACATTTTTTTAGAATAAAATATTTTTATTATATTTTAATGACAATATTCTATATTTGGAGTTGAGAGATTGATTAGCATTTCCAAACGATTTCTTTACAATAAAACATCATGTTACCAATATTCTAACCTGGGTGGGAAGTACTTGGCATTTAGAGGGAACTTATAAAGGATAGAAGAATAGCAAGTTATTTGTAGAGGAACATTGAAGCTTAAATTAGGAAAAAAGGCTTAAATTGATGTTAAGCAAATCAAGATTGGTAATAATGGGTATATATATATTAAGACAAATTTAAGAGTGTTTACAAAAAGATCCAAATAAAATCTTTTTATTTTTTTATATTTTGTGTATATTTATAAACAAATTAAAAATAAAGAGAGCGTAGAGTACAAATTTGTATTTCACTAATTTTGAATGACACATCCTTTGAAAATAATTGCTGTGAACTGTTCTACTTGTAGCTTGTCGCATCAATACACTCGTTCAGGTGAGATAATAGATAATTCAAGTGGCAATTAAGCCAATATACCAAGGGAAGGGCTTAAATTTCATGTAGATTTTTAGATCATTTTCATAGTCTGCTTTAATACTTACATGAACATTCTCACTAATAAAAAATACGGTAAACTATGCTTATGAATTAGGACCATCATTATAATATGGAAATAATTATTAAGTATTCTTGTTGTAACATGTTAGTTGATCTCAACCAAATATTAGTATTTAATAAAACTATTATAAATTCAATCTCATAAATTTAACAAACATTCATCTCAGCTAAGGATCTATCATCAATTTGCCAAAGATTGAGCTAGATCATGCTTATCCATATATAAAAATGTTTAAAATACAATAACATAAAATTTGCAATCTTGCATACTTTCTTCAAACTTCATTTTTAGTATTATTCAAATCAAATCAATCTAGCAAACAATCTAGCAGACATGTAATGCCAAAGAAGGTTTATGGTGGAAACCTTTAAATAGGCATCTTCACAAAGAATACTATGGGTTACTACCATGAGCCACCAAACACCATGGGCCCAAAAAAAAACCATGAATTGTAAACATATTTGACTCTGTAACCGAGTCAAGTTTATAATATAGAAAGAAAAAGTTAGGGAAAAAAAAAAGATTGTTACTTACTTTTAGTTTTATTCTTTATATTAATTAAAGAAAAATTACTAACAAATATTAAAATTTCCATTTAAAAAATAAAATATAGAAATATACACACTTAATTACTAATAACTAACAATTAGTAATAGTAATAGGTAACTCTCATATATATATATATATATATATATATATGCTTGAGATATAGATATTAATAATGTGTAAAAATAAAAATGCACTTCAAAATGACTTGTGAAATTGAAATTTACACTTCATTAATGACTTTTAATTTTTTGAAGTGCCAATATTTTGACGTGTACAATAGAAAATGGCATTTACCCATCAAATTTCAACCCTCATGGGACTTATAAAAGATACATTGTTCGTAGTACTTTGTAGCTACAAGGGACTTAACATGGTTTTGAAGGTTGTCACAACTCCAAACAAATACGCAATAAAAAAAAATTATAATTTAATGTCATAAAGTACTTCTCTTAGTGGTAGCTATATTTTTACCTGCTTGTATAAATATTTCTAATTTTTTCTTGTTTCCATGAGGACAAGACTTGTCCTCCCTCGGGAGGTCAAAATCTAGCTATGATAATTTTAGGAAATAAAGCGGCTTGCGGGCTGTTGGATATACTCTTTTGAGGTTGTTGTTGTAATACCCCATGAATTAATAATTTATTATAAATACTTTAATTATTATTTTTATTATTTAATTATTTTTGACAGAAAAGTCAAGAATAAAACATTTTTATTTAATAAAATATGTTGAAGGGGGACAAAAGTGAATATAATTGTTAAAGAGTGTTTATTGACCCATAAGAGAAAAAAGGTAAGTGCCAGAAACCACTAAGTGAGAACTCAAGATGCAGGAGGCATCATCCCCAAAAATCAGGTCACAACTCCTAGTTGAGTGCTAAAGAGGAGGAGGCTCATAAATGACCAAGTCCTAGGAAAAATACTATAAATTAATATGTCCATAAGTAGCAGGTGGCTAACATTGGACAGGGATTAACATCTGTGAAATGCAAGAGATGGCGCATTGAAAGATTTTGCTCTCGTGGTTCGGAGAACATGCTTGGGGGTTCTGGAGCAAGTAGCTTGGCTACTCTGGGAGTTGGTTGGGAGAAACAACTTCTCCACTTTTGTTTTCCCAACATTCGTGTGAGGTTCTTAATCTGTTGCTTATGATTAATTTTAGTTATAGTAGAATGTGTATTTTAATGTTGAATCACAGCTATACTTTTAGACAATATTGTTTATGCACTTTTGTAGAATAAATATCCATGTTTTATTTAGTATATCATATATGTACAATGTTAGATTATTCTTAACACGTCTAAGATCGGGCGTCCATACCCGCATCAAATATTTCTAGTAATGTTATTACTGTAGTAATTAGTAATTCGTTTTGAGCGTAATTATTTAGATCTTGTTGTTGTTGATCTGTTATGGTTTTGAATTCAGTACTCGTTTTTAAATTATTTACATCTCTATGAATCATTACTATTAGATTAATCTCATAATGTATTATGAAATAGGCCTAGTTAATGGTTACGATCAAGGTAAATGTGAATAAACGATTTATATAAAATTTATAGTCAGAGTTAGGAACATTCAAGATCGAATATTACAGTCATTTCTCTGTGTAAACTTAGTCTGAAATGTTATAAGTTGGACGATTTTGTTATCTGTTTGTAAGTCGTATATATCTATAGATCTATAATTTATTAAATTAAAACCTCGTCTCATAAAACCCTTGTACAATCAAGACTGTTCAGATCGAGATCTTTGGAAATCATCAAAACCCGCAATCAGCAATCCGCATTACGGAAGAATAATTCTAAAAAGTCAAGAATACAACCTACAATCCACAATTTGCATTACAAAAGGATAATTGCTAAGGGATAATTTCTAAAAAGTTAAAAATCTCTGACCATTTGTTATGTTTCCAATAAAACAAGATTTGAATGAATAAACTTAACATTGCATGCTTCCAATATACATAAGGATGGGACAACAAGAATTGTCCTATAGTAATGCCATATCATAGCTTAAATTTTCAATTGGTTTATTTCGCATTATAAATCACGGTTTCTCCTAAATCCAATCACTATTGTCTGCAATTTTTCCATACCCTTTTCCTCTTATCTTCCCAAAATATCCGTTGGATGACATTCCTTTGAAGATGTTACTCCCCTCACTGAAACTCTTTGATTGTCTTGGATTCTTAGTCTTTGACAAATCAATGTCGGTGTTGCTCTCTTTTGGTGGGATAACCACTAAGTGTGCTATGCTACTAAGACATAAAGGGAAAGCTGGATGAGGAGAATAAGTTGTGGTAGAATCAAGTTTATTATGAAAACACATTGCTACAGTGCAGACAGCACACATTTGATGGCCACAATCCTGAACCTCAATGGTACAGAATTGATCAAAGCAGATGCAACAAAACTCAGATTCACTAACCTGCAGATTGGTACAGAACAAAGACAACCAATCAGTTGCAACTATAGTTGCATGACATTTGATGAAAACAAAAAACTAATACAACTATTCTAAGTATCATAAATGACTTAAATCTATCAAGTTCTGACCAACCCATAGATATTTTATATGGGAAACAAGTACACACATCATAAATATTATCTTCAATGTTGTATTTTTTATTAGTGGATGAAGACATGAAAGAGATAGCTCCAAACAAAATATTGTTCTCCCTTGCTCAATTAGCCTCCATGAGGGCCTTTTTCCAACAAGAGATTAGCCTCTAGATTGAGTTGACTAACGAATTTTCATGGTGAAGACTAAACCAATGGCTTTGCAGCACCGATATTCAGTAAGGGTGCACATGAAGAGTGTTTGTATTTAAGAGCTACAGTATATGGGATGCATATGCCAAGGAAAACATGATAATTAGAAGTCTATAGCAATATCTCGATTAGTAAAATTATGTTTGTTTTTCTCTCCTATTACAATAATCATATCTATAAGCAAACTACAAACTGAAGATATAGTTAACTTTGAGTGTAAACAGAGGGATCTAGGTAAATCCTGAGAGAGGGTTAAACAAGTTCTCACCCAAATGCATCTCACTGAAGGTGGTCCCCTCCAAGCCAACAATTCTTACACAAAATCCAAGGAGCCTCCTTGGGAAGCAAGGTGCAAAGACGTGCTCCCTGGTCATCTACATGGAAAAATCATACAAAGGTTTTGCTGAAATATTGGTGTGGAGAATGCATCTTCCCTAGACAAACAAAGAATTTGACACTATGTTTGCAAATTGAAAAACACACTCTATGGCCTCAAGCAAGCCCCAAGGGCGTGGTTTTAAAGGTTGGACAACTACTTAAACCAGCAATGTTTCAAAAGAGGGGCCAGTGAAAGTAATATCTACTTAAATATCAAAGATGAAAATATGATCATTGTTGTTGTTTATGTAGATGACATCATATTTGGAAGAAATCTACAAATTCTAAGTGGAATCTTTGCTTTTGAAATGAAGAAAGAATTTTAAATGTCAATGCTGGGTGAACTAACATTTTTCTTTGGATTACAAGTTTACCAAACAGACAAAGGAATATTTATCTCTCAAACCAAGTACATCAAAGATGTGCTTAAAAGATTTAAGATGGAAGACTCCAAACCTGTCAGTACTCCCATCATCACAGGTTGTAAGTTAAGTAAGGACGATGAGTCATTGGAAGTGGACCATACCATGTATAGATCCATGATAGGAAGTATGTTATATGTGATAGCTAAAAGACCAGATGTGATGCAAGATGTAGGTTTGTTTGCTAGGTTTCAATAAAGCCCCAAAGAAACACATATAACAACACTAAAAAGTATTAAAATATTTGAAAGGTACTATGGAGTATGGGTTATGGTACCAAAAAATTCAAGACTTCGTATTAAAAGCATTTACTGATGCAGATTGGGAAGGAAGTGTTGATGATCGAAGAAGTAATAGTGGAGCAACATTCTTCTTAGGAAATTGTTTGGTATCATGTTTAAGTAAGAAACAATTTTCCATTTCACTCTCCGCAGTAGAGGCTGAATATATTGTTGTTGTGTCATGTTGCACCCAGATCATTTGGATGAAGCAGACACTAGAAGACTTACTTGTGAAGTATAACCACCCAATATTAATAAATTGTGATAATACCAGTGCCATAAATATGCCAAAAAATCCTGTCATGCACTCCAAGATAAAGCACATACCAATAAAGTATCACTTGCTAAGAGATCAAGTATCCCAGAAGGTTGTCAAGCTAGAGTATGTTGACACAAAAGAACGGGTTGTTGATATCTTTACCAAGCCACTACCCAAGGAAGCTTTTGAGCATCTTAGATGGAATTTGGGAGTAATCTCCTTACAGCAGTTGTAGAAGTAGAAGCATAATCTCAATGGGAGATATGATGACAGGGGGAGATGTCCGAAGGAATCCTTTGTCATTGTTGTCAAAGGGGGAGAAAATTGATCAAGAGAAAATATTGCCATCAATGCCAAAGGGGGAGAATGTTGAAAATAGTTGTTAAATGATGTCAAAAGAGTTCAACAAAGACAAAGGAATAACCAGTAAACATGATGATAGGGTGAACTTAGTGAAATACAGAGGGAATAACCAGTAAACATGATGATAGGGTGAACTTAGTGAAATACAGAGGAATTACAAAGTCGAATAGAAAACCAATGGCAGGGTTGATGATAGGGGAAAGATCCGCAAAGAGAGCAGTGACAGATAACAATTTGAAGCACTAAGAATATTTGGACATCCCAGATCATTCAAGAGACAGAGATCAATGGTCCATAATAAGATCCACAAAATAGATATGCGTGGAAAATAACATTCCTGAACTATAGAGTGAAGTGAAAAATGGACAGTCAAGATCATTCAAGAGAAATTGTGGAAGCCGATTTTGAAAATCAACAGAGGTGAATGCTTTCCGCACAAAGAAAAGTGAAGATCCACAATCCACAATTAATCATGGATCAACGGTCATGAGTGAACTCGCAAGGAAATCGACGGTTCAGAAGAAATGTGGAAACAAAGTTGCGAAAGAAAATTGTGGAGGTCCAAAATGGGAAAGTGTGGTTCCGCATTCCACAATCCACAATACCTAAGATCGACGGTCAAAAAAGTATCTGTAAGAGATTGACGGCGTGAAAGAAAAATTATGGAAAAGGATTTGCAGGAGTTTTTTTCAAGAAATTTGGAAAACCCGCAATCCGTAATCCATAAGATCGACGATCAGAAATAGTCCACAAAATACCGACGACGCGGAAGAAAGATTACAGAAAGGAAATTATGAAAAAAAATTCAAGAAATTTGGAAAATCCGCAATTCACAATCCGCATTTGATCTAAAGATCAACGATCAGAAAAGAATCTGCATAAGATTGACAGTACGGAATAAATCTTACAGAAACCAAATTGTGGAAGCACTTTTAAGAAATTTGGAAAACCTGCAATCTACATCTAATCTAAAGATCAACAGGCAGGGAAGAGTCTGCAAGAAATCAACGGTGCAGAGAGTATCTTGCAAAAAGGTAGTTGTGGAAAGGAAATTGCAAAAGGACATCTTGAGAAAATTACAAACGCAAATCCGTAATCCGAAATCTGCATCTAACCTCAGATCAACGGTCATGGAAGAGTCTGGAAGAAATCAACGATGCGGAAAGGTTGTTACGGAAAGACAATTGTGGAAAGCTAAGGAAATTATAGAAAGATGATTACGGAGGGAAATCTATGTGTTAGATCAGCGAAAAGGAAAGAGTCCGCAATGGATCAACAACCCACGATAGTTGAGGAAATGATCTGTTATGGAAAAGAAAATTTGGAAGAATTTATGGTGAAAATTTATCATTGCGAAGAGGCAATTCTGGTAAGATATTGTTGGGGAAAGGTATGACTAATAAGCCTAAATAGAGTTAAAGAATTGTTAAAATGAAGAATTGAGTTTTCATGAAGAGGCGCGATCTAAGAATGAAAAGGTGCAATGATGAAGAGATGCATTCGCAAAAAAACATGTTAGAGGGTATTTATAGATAGAGTGAAGAGTGAGAGAAATTTTCTCTGTGTTCAAGAAGTGGCAGAGACCAAAAACATAATAATCAAATAAAAACATACTAGGATGGTAAGGTGGTTCAAGGGCAGGCTACAAGCCTGCAAGGGGGTCGTAACTTTCTTCCAGTAGTAGCTGGTAAATAGGGTGTAGTAGAATCCTTTCAGTAGAAGTTGATAAAACCAGGGGGGCGTAGCCTCCTTCCAGTAGTTGTTGGTAAATAGGGTGCAGTTCCATCCTTGTCTGTAGAAGCGGGCATATAATATTTGTATATACAATTTTGCAGTAATAGGAAGTATTGGTGGTTTACCCAATTGGGATTCCACGATAAAAAAATCTATGTGTGTTTTTGTTGATTATGTGTGTTAATGAATAAATTAAAAGTGGTTTAAATTGTTAAATTTATCAATACTGATTCACCCCCCCCTCAGTATTGTCCAATATTCCAACAATATGAACATCCAAGTCAACATTTATAACAACCATGAAAACAAAATAAGTAGACAATATGTAGTTGGAAGACATTCACTAAATTTTATGAAAAGTCGCTCTCACAATAATGTATTGAAAAGTCTCTCTCGCAATATTGTATTGCAATTCACTACAGGTTGAAGGCATTCTCACAACAACAAATATCCATGCACGTCCATTTCTGCCAATTTTCTATTTTTAAACTTTGTTTACAAAGACATTTGGAGCAAGACATGCCACCAAACTTCAATGTTCCAATGGTGAATGGCTAACACCATACAAATGTTCACGCAAGCTACATTGCATAATTGAAATGACAACAAAATTGTAAAAAGAATGCATCCTCAAATATGACTTGCTAATCACATTATGTCTTAATGGACATGGCATATGAGAGATACTTGCAAACACATCTATTGTCACCTTTTTTTCATATCGAAAAAAAATGCATCTTGTTATTCCATAGAATCAAATTTGCATCAAGCTTTACATCTTTTTACTGAGATAACCCTTGTCCAATATGATGTCAACTAGGACCAAAAACATATGGGGGATTCATCATCCACATACATTTTTCTAACTATTGTTACATATCATGACTTCAGAAAAACAAAGATCCAGTCCTACAAGGGTCTAAAATACAAAAAAAACTCCAATACTATAGGACTGTAGACCGAAAAACCGAAGTCATAACAACTAAATATGACCATCAAAAGACACTAGGAAAACCTGAATCTGGAATAATTCCATCTGTGAATTCCTCATAGAATAACCTACCATCTATTTCACCTATAGCCTTTTTAGAAATCTCATCCTCATCCTCATTGAATTCATGGAAAATGTGTTGAAAAGTAATTTAAGCAAATTCTAGAATCAACATCCTCACTTTATCCATCCAGTGCTCCAAAAGCAAAAAGAGTAAAGAAGAGACACCTTTGACCCAATCAATAAAATCTTTGGATTCACCCCCAATCCGAATGGAAAAAATGCCACTCCTTTTAGCAAACCAGTTACCATAGTAAACCCCAAAGAGCAAGGAGTTCTTCCCACATATTAGTGCCACTATCAACTCCCATTCACAGTTTTATCACATGATTCCGTTTAATCTGAACCAGTATTCCTGCTCCACACAACCCATGTTGTTCAGCCCCATCAAAAATACCAATGAACTGATTATCAATAAATGAGGGACAAGTTATCGATCTGGAAGCCTTAACTCTTTGACCCTTGCAAAATTCTAAAAAATATGCAACAAATTTTGAACACACATGAACTACAGAAGGATTAATGTCATGGAAAATGGATTTGTTTTGATATTTCTAAATCTCCCAAACAGTAAAGAGAGGTAATTCCTTGAAATTCACTGTCACCTACAAACTTACGAGATTCCCATGTGCAAAGTACCTTCAAGATCCACCATGCAAATATCTTTTTGCAAAAGAATGAAGTCTTGGACTTGAGAAGAATATATCCACATAATTTTAACTTATTGCACATTTCTTAAATGTCTTTATTTAAGAATTCCAATTTGCATCTATTTAAAATATTCATTTTTTGCATTTTTCAATGAAAAAACATGTATCCATAGTTTTATTAACCAAACTAATTACTTACTACCAAACCATAAACATAACTTATTCAAGAACCGTCAATAGTACATTGCGTCCTTCAAACCACCCTCCCTTTATACATTATAATTGTATCAATACTTAATGACTTGAAAACATTTGCAATTACAATAAGTGTTATAGCAATTGAATGAGATAATGCTCATTGATTACTATTGAGACCTACGATGTTGCTCGAACCAAAGAAATGCACATTGTTATTACATAAAATCATTGCATGCATAATCCTACTCAAAAGCTCCCTTTTACTCTTAGGCGGGGACTTATTGGTAAGCACTTCTCTTTATTAGTCCCTGCCCTCCGAGGCTAGTAGGGACTCTATGAATCGGCTTGCCGCCGTTCTAAATAGTGTGCAAAAAAACCAAAACAAAATTTATTCAATTAACCTAAGTTACCCAAATTCAGTTTATTATTAATTTTCTCTCATCTAATCATATTTAATTAAATTTCTTCCATCCAATCGGATATTTAAACCTTTTATTTTAGCTCTTTCACAAGCCCATTAATAAATTCTTCAATATACTTCATGCTATGGTATGTCAAACCCATTAATGAGTCGCTCATTATACTTCTTGCTATACTAATTATTTTCTATGAAATGGAATGTCACTTATAGAATGTCTCTCTTTTAAGTGGATTATTAATATTTAAACTTTATAAAGATATTCCACAATACATCGTATTCATGAACAAGGCAATTATACGCTGGAATGGCAATTGCTTTTCAAAGTTACGAAATTTTATTCAAAGAACAATTGCATAAAATTTTAATAAAACTTTATTTCACAACACTTTTAAATCATGTCACTTTGAAAAAATCCCATTAGTATTTGTTAAAGTTATATGTGAAACTTGTCTAGCTTTTTCTCATAGTTTCATTGAAAAAAATCAATTATTAAATGTATGATGCATGTGATCTTTCATTGAACTTTGTGGAATAGTGATGCGTCACTATATGATGCGTGAGATCTTTAAGCGGACCATGTGAATAGTGACGTCGACACTTTCTATTTATTATTTTAAGAAGAATAGTTTTTTCTAAAAGTATAACTTTGTTGTATGGAATTCACCATACACCCTTCGTGATAATGTTTTTGACTTTTTATGTATTAACCTTGGTTACTTAAGGGTCAAAGTTAAAAGAAATAATCATGAAAAACCTTGGAAGTATTGAAAATATTAGTAATTATCTTTACTTGTTACCTTAAAATAATAATAATGAGGAGAAAATGCATCACTAAAAAAGCATATGTTAGTAAAAAAATATTACTTTTAAAAATTTAAATTAAAATATTACTTATAAAAATTTAAATTAAATTGTATTTTAAAAAAATTATTTTTAAACATTTAAATTAAAATATTACTTTTAAAAAAATAAATTTATATTTTATATTTTTCTTAAGATTTAAACTTTTGAGTTATTTATTATATTCATTATATATTTTGAAATTTTGAAATTCTATAATATTAAAACCATTTGATTTTTTTCCCGGATGCAGGTGACAGCGCAGCAAGCCATCAGCGCGCCACGCCTCGGCCTGTGCACCCTCCCCATGGCAAGCAACAGGAGCCCGGCACGTCCATCAACCTCGCATTCATTACAACCGAGGCGTCTCGACGTCCCTCAGGCGTGGGAGAAGATTTGCATGTCCCTTCGGCACCTGCGACGAAGGGTGGCGACACCGTGTACTCCTCCTAAGCCTTCATGGCATCGCAGAGCCACTCAATGCGCACAGGTACGAGGGCTGATCAGTGGGGGGTTATCTTCTCCATGGAGATTGGTTTCAATGTCTTTGTTGGGGTAAGTTCGACTCTGAGCGATTCAGGGTTCATTGAGTGCTTGGAAGTTTGGCCTCTGCCTCAAGGTGGCGCCATTATTTGGCTGGGTTATTCTTGTTGGGCTCAGTTTGTAGGATCCTGCAACCTCTACACTCTCATTCTCCTTCAGCCACGGTTCTAGCTAACAACCATGTCGAGACAGAGGGGAACGTTGCGTCGCGCTAGCTCGGGTAGGGGCAAAGCCCAACACGGGTGGAGCTTGCAAATCACGGAAGATTACGAAAATCATATCTCTCCACATGTCTGCATCCTTGTTGATTACTGGGAGGGGAGGCTCCTCAACCAGCGACTTGCTTCTGGACAGGGAGGAAGCCAGGTAAATCACTACTGGCTTGTCAAAAATATGCTATGCAATCTTGTTGAAGATATGCTTTGCAACTGTTCTGAAGCTCGTGACTTTGTTCTCACAATGAAAGAGAGAATGGTTGAAATGGATTCCCAGCTTATAGCCCTAGACAATATGTTCGCCTAGAAAGGCACGTTTGGCCACGCCAAGCATGGTGGTCTTGGAGGAGGTGGCAGTTGGAGTGCGACAGGGGGAATGGTGCATGTCATGTTTGGTGGAGGTGCCAGTGGGAATGCGTCCATAGGTATTTCACACGACACCAGCACGATTGCGGCTCCACCGGCACCGACCTTCCCCATCTCTTCGACTGTGGAGCCAGAAGTCGTAACAACAGCTGCAATAGCCTCAATATGCTTTAGAGGCAGCCAACAACTCGTCCAACCCCTCGCAGGAGGAAAGATGGGGTTGCCCCATCATTGAGGAAAACCCCCCATCCTGAAGCATGCTCTCATCCTCTGTCATTTCTAAGTTTAAGGAGAAAATGTGGTGTGAGAAAGATTTAGAGGATAAAAGAAAATTAAGATATTATACGGAGGTCATCAACCCTACTCTAGAAGATCGAAAGTATCTCTTGATTTTAACTAGTTCAAAGAAAAAAATTAATATAGCCAAGAAAAGAACGAACTCTCATGAGCTGCATAGTGAAACTGGTTGTTGGGCGGTTCCTAAAACACCATGGGTAGAAAGGATCTACCATCTATGTGAGAATATGAACATTGATGATGAAAAACACTTCCTCTTAGAATGCCCTGCATACACCCACATTAGATCTCAGTTTCATAATATTTGTTACAATCCCGACCTTCCTAGCCTTTTAACTTGTCAAAATTATAGTGAGTTCAGGACGCTTCTCTCCAAGCTCTTTGAGCATAAAAATACAATTTTAAAACAAACTAAATAATTCTTGGTCTAAGGGGACGTTAACCATCATCATCTACATATTTTAATAGTACAACATAAAAATTTGATTTTTTATTTTTCTTTTAATTTTTAAATTTTCTAATTAATTATTTAAATTTTATTTTTTAAATATAATTTTTAAAAATTATATTTTAAAAATATTAAATTTAAAAATAATAATAATAATAACAATTTTTACAAATAATTAAAAATAAAAAATTTTAAAAAAATCTTAGAAATAATATTAATCATAATTTTAAAACATTTCTAACTTACTTTTGAAGCAACCAATTTGGAAAATCGCATAAATATCTTCTCATATGTAAGAGGCCTACCAACTACTAAACCCAATGGATTAGATTTTTTAAAATCACATGGAGTCAGGTTGTGGCAAAGAGTTTAATTATTTTATTTTTGGTTAAAAAGTTTATTATCTTTATTTTTCAATAAAGAAAAAAATCATTTACTTAATATTCAAGGAGAATCAAAATTAACATCTCATTACATGAAACTCAAGCAAATGGTCAAAATCATTTAAAATATCTTTAAAAAAAATTCAAAAAAATATAAAAACTTAAATAAAAAACATTATCTAAAATATTATCGAAAGAGTCCAAGATTTTTTTCTATGGAAAAAAATTGTAAATACTTATATTCACATTTTACAGATGGCTCTAAAGTCCATTTACATAAAAAGCCCAACCTTATAGCTGGTAAACCATTCAAAATAAAGCTCCATATTGAGCATAAACAAACTAAAAACATTTTCATGTTTCATAAAGATTACAAAACTGTAAACCAACCAGTGGATCATCATCAGCATATAGTTTATCAAAACTGTTCTTTCTCAAAATAAAACAGAAATACCCAAAAGAAAACAGTACATCCTCATACAGATCTGCAAACTACAAATTGGACTCATCAGTCCCATATACAAAAACTGAAATTTCCATCCTCAATCAGCAACTAAAAAGATCTTCATGCAGCCTCAGTAGTCCCATATTGATCAAAAAAATTGAAAAGTTTCCACAAATTCATATGCACGATGCTCCTTAATGGACCAAAATCCCTCCAGAATCATCCCTCCAGCTTTTGCCAAGACATCTGCATAAGTATTTCTTTCCCAATATATATGTTTGAGCACCACATAATCAAAACAGTCAATAAGTCTATTCACTTCCTGAAGAATCATGGATAAATCTAAATTCAGTAATCTAAATTTACCAGATACACAGTTAATAACTAACTGAGAATCACCGAAAATCTGAATTTTAGCCAAAGGGTTCCTCCTAGCCAGAAAGAGAAGTAGCTTTAAAGCACAAAGTTCTACATAATTATTAGTACCCAAACCTAATCCATCCTTAAAAGAGAAATAATGCTCATCCGAGATATACAACATGCCCCTAGCTCCACAGATTTTAGGGTCCCCAGCTGCAGATCCGTCAAAAAAACCCCATGCAAAGGATTTGTCAATAACTTCCACAAAAATAGATCTTATTTTTACCACTGCATTCTTCTGCGGAAGAGCCATCATCATACCAAGACTGAAGCTTGAAACCTGAGCTGGTGTCAACGTTAGATCTTCAAAACAAGACAAATTCCTGGCCTTCCAAATAAACCATAAGACAATAATAGGTAAAGATTTAATATGAGCAACCTCCGAGTTTAAACACTATGATTTCAAACATTCTGAGACATAATCTCCACTCCAATGATTATTGCATTTTAATTTGTCCTCAGTGATTAACCAAACACTCTGAGTAAAGGAACAATCCACCCGAAGATGAAAATTGGATTCAACATCCATTTTGCAGAAAAAACATTTGTCAGGTCCTTCTCTGCCTTTCTTAACAAGAACATCCCATGTCAAAGCTTTATCAGATAAAATAAACCTACAAAAAATTTTGATCTTGAGTGGACAATTAAGTTTCCACAAGACTCTCCACCACCAGGAATATTCCACCTCCATGTTCATCATTAGCTGTGCATAACCATCTTTTAGTGAATAATGACCAGATTTGGATAGGTTCCATACCAAAGCATCATCATCATTAGAAATCCTTATATGACTAGCTTTAAGAATAGCTATATATATATTCCACACTGCTATCTCCTAAGGATCAATAAAACCAATAGATTCCATTGTTAACCATTGTTGAATCGGCAGACAAGTCAAACCAGGTATTCCAATATTTGATAAGAAGTAAAAACCAGCCAAATGCAATTTTTCAATCATATAAGGAGGCAAGATATGTCTCCATTTATAGCCTACCCAAGGATCCACCCCAAGGCGAACAGCAGCTCCATTCCCGATCTTCCATACCAGAAAATTTCCAATAATATCAAAATCCCAAAGAACAGCTTTCCAGCAAATTGATATGCATCTTTTCTTTTTAGTAGTAGATCTAATCCATTCCAGAATGGTCAATCGATGAATATATTTTCGAACAACTATTTTTACCCAAAGACCCGATCCATGTATGATATTCCATACATTCTTAGCTGCAAGAGCTTTAGCAAAAACAACAAGCATTTCAGTCCCTAGCCTCCCATAGACTTTGGACTTGCCAAAGTCTTCCAGAATGTCCATGGTAAACCAAATGAATTCTGATTTCCAGTCCATAGAAATTTGAAACATAACTTTCTGATTTTCTCAGTAATCCCCACCGGTATCTAGAAATGCATTCAGTAGACCGGGATGGCCTCAAGGACAGCTTTAATCAGAATCAGCTTACCGCCCTTGGATAACCAGCGAAAGCTCCAGCTTTTAATCATTTTTTCCACCTTAACAATTAGCCAGTCCCAATCCTTTAATAGATATCTGCAAGGTTTAAGATAAAACCCAAGGTACTTCATGCCATTCTCAATTTTGTCAACAGAAAACGAAAATATATTCTGTAAAGTAATAACCTCTGATTCTTCCAAACAAGAAGAATATAAAGAAGATTTATCATCATTGATCTTCATCCCTGATGCCTTACAAAAGATCATTAATATCTCATATAAAGTAGAGAGATTGTTCAGAGCCATTATTAACCATAACAATGTCATCCACAAACAGAACATGTGTTAAGACAATATCATTACCAAATGATATACCATAATAATAAATTTGAATTCTTTTTATATTTAATTCAAGTTTTTTTTAAGTTAAAATTTACAAAATGATAAGTTTATACGTAAAAATGTGTTTTAGTAGCACATTCATTCACCATGCATAGGTAGACAAATTAAAACAACCCTGTTTTTGTGTTTTTGTCTTGTAAAATTGTTTAATAGAGATTCTTCAAATTAAATTTTGAAGAACTCAATATATACTCGTATATTAAAATAAGTTTAAACTTAAAGTCTTTGGCCTTTGCTAGAAAAAGGGGCGTTAAAGTGACGTTTACATTTTTAAATTTATTCGAATTTTATACTTCAATGGCAACTAGGTTGAGAGTTTGATTCGCATTTGAAAACGATTTCTTTGTCAAAGGTTATGGCAATTTACATTCTTTATTTTATGTCAATTTTATATTTCATTGACAATATTCTATCCTATCTTTGGAGTTGGAGTTAAGAGATTCATTAGAACTTGTAAACGATATCTTTGGAGTTGAGAGAATGATAAGAACTTCTAAACGATTTATTTATTTAGAATGAAACATTTTTATATTTCATTCACAATATTTTATCATCATTTTATATTTTAATGACAATATTCTATATTTGGAGTTCAGAGATTGATTAGCATTTCCAAACGATTTCTTTACAATAAAACATCATGTTACCAATATTCTAACATGGGTGGGAAGTACTTGGCATTTAGAGGGAACTTACAAAGGATAGAAGAATAGCAAGTTATTTGTAGAGGAACATTGAAGCTTAAATTAGGAAAAAAGGCTTAAATTGATGTTAAGCAAATCAAGATTGGTAATAATGGGTATATATATTAAGACAAATTTAAGAGTGTTTACAAAAAGATCTAAACAAAATCTTTTTATTTTTTATATTTTGTGTATATTTATAAACAAATTAAAAATAAAGAGAGCGTAGAGTACAAATTTGCATTTCACTAATTTTGAATGACACATCCCTTGAAAATAATTGCTGTGAACTATTCTACTTGTAGCTTGTCGCATCAATACACTCGTTCAGGTGAGATAATAGATAATTCAAGTGGCAATTAAGCCAATATACCAAGGGAAGGGCTTAAATTTTATGTAGAGTTTTAGATCATTTTCATAGTCTCCTTTAATACTTACATGAACATTCTCACTAATAAAAAATACGGTAAACTATGCTTATGAATTAGGACCATCATTACAATATGGAAATAATTATTAAGTATTCTTGTTGTAACATGTTAGTTGATCTCAACCAAATATTAGCATTTAATAAAACTATTATAAATTCAATCTCATAAATTTAACAAACATTCATCTCAGCTAAGGATCTATCTTCAATTTGCAAAAGATTGAGCTAGATCATGCTTATCCATATATAAAAATGTTTAAAATACAATAACATAAAATTTGCAATCTTGCATACTTTCTTCAAACTTCATTTTTATTATTATTCAAATCAAATCAATCTAGCAAACAATCTAGCACACATGTAATGCCAAAGAAGGTTTATGGTGGAAACCTTTAAATAGGCATCTTCACAAAGAATACTATGGGTTACTACCATGAGCCACCAAACACCATGGGCCCAAAAAAAAACCATGAATTGTAAACGTATTTGACTCAATAACTGAGTCAAGTTTATAATATAGAAAGAAAAATTTAGGGAAAAAAAAATTGTTACTTACTTTTAGTTTTATTCTTTATATTAATTAAAGAAAAATTACTAACAAATATTAAAATTTCCATTTAAAAAATAAAATATAAAGATAAAATATAGAAATATACACACTTAATTACTAATAACTAATAATTAGTAATAGTAATAGGTAACTCTCATATATATATATGTGTGTGTGTGTGTGTGTGTGTGTGTGTGTGTGTGTGTGTGTGTGCTTGAGATATAGATATTAATAATGTGTAAAAATAAAAATGCACTTCAAAATGACCTGTGAAATTGAAATTTACACTTCATTAATGACTTTTAATTTTTTGAAGTGCCAATATTTTGACGTGTACAATAGAAAATGGCATTTACCCATCAAATTTCAACCCTCATGGGACTTATAAAAGATACATTGTTCGTAGTACTTTGTAGCTACAAGGGACTTAACATGGTTTTGAAGGTTGTCACAACTCCAAACAAATACACAATAAAAAATTTTATAATTTAATGTCATATAGTACTTCTCTTAGTGGTAGCTATATTTTTACCTACTTGTATAAATATTTCTAATTTTTTCTTGTTTCCACGAGGACAAGACTTGTCCTCCCTCGGGAGGTCAAAATCTAGCTATGATAATTTTAGGAAATAAAGCGGCTTGCGGGCTGTTGGATATAGTCTTTTGAGGTTGTTGTTGTAATACCCAATGAATTAATAATTTATTATAAATACTTTAATTATTATTTTTATTATTTAATTATTTTTGACGGAAAAGTCAAGAATAAAACATTTTTATTTAATAAAATATGTTGAAGGGGGACAAAAGTGAATATAATTGTTAAAGAGTGTTTGTTGACCCATAAGAGAAAAAAGGTAAGTGGCAGAAACCACTAAGTGAGAACTCAAGATGCAGGAGGCATCATCCCCAAAAATCAGGTCACAACTCCTAGTTGAGTGCTAAAGAGGAGGAGGCTCATAAATGACCAAGTCCTAGGAAAAATACTATAAATTAATATGTCCATAAGTAGCAGGTGGCTAACATTGGACGGGGATTAACATCTATGAAATGCAAGAGATGGTGCATTGAAATATTTTGCTCTTGTGGTTCGGAGAACATGCTTAAGGGTTCTGGAGCAAGTAGCTTGGCTACTCTGGGAGTTGGTTGGGAGAAACAACTTCTCCACTTTTGTTTTCCCAAAATTCGTGTGAGGTTCTTAATCTGTTGCTTATGATTAATTTTAGTTATAGTAGAATGTGTATTTTAATGTTGAATCATAGCTATACTTTTAGACAATATTGTTTATGCACTTTTGTAGAATAAATATCCATGTTTTATGCAGTATATCATATATGTACAATGTTAGATTATTCTTAACACATCTAAGATCGGGCATCCATACCCGCATCAAATATTTCTAGTAATGTTATTACTGTAGTAATTAGTAATTCGTTTTGAGCGTAATTATTTAGATCTGGTTGTTGTTGATCTGTTATGGTTTTGAATTCAGTACTCGTTCTTAAATTATTTACATGTCTATGAATCATTACTGTTAGATTAATCTCATAATGTATTATGAAATAGACCTAGTTAATGGTTACGATCAAGGTAAATGCGAATAAACGATTTATATAAAATTGATAGTCAGAGTTAGGAACATTCAAGATCGAATATTACAGTCATTTCTCTGTGTAAACTTAGTTTGAAATGTTATAAGTTGGACGATTTTGTTATCTGTTTGTAAGTCGTATATATCTACAAATCTATAATTTATTAAATTAAAACCTCGTCTCATAAAACCCTTGTACAATCAAGACTGTTCAAATCGGGATCTTTGGAAATCATCAAAACCCGCAATCAGCAATCCGCATTACGGAAGAACAATTCTAAAAAGTCAAGAATACAACCTGCAATCCGCAATTTGCATCACAAAAGGATAATTGTTGAGGGATAATTTCTAAAAAGTTAAAATGTAACCTGCAATCTGCATTTCGGAAGGATAATTGCAGGAGAATAATTCTAAAATGTTAAAAATTACGTTTGCAATCCGCAATTGCGGAATGAGCATTACAGAAGACTATTTGCGGAAGGTTAATTACGGAGGGTTTTTCTAAAAGTTAAAAAGGAAACTCGCAATCCGCATTGCGGAAGGATAATTGCGGAGGGCTAATCTCTAAAAAGTTAAAATGCAACCCGCAATCCGCAATTCGCATTGCGAAAGGATAATTGTGGAGGGATAAGTTCTAAAAAGTTACAATGTAACCCGCAACCCACATTTCGGGTTGTGGAAGGATAATTGCGGAAGAATAATTCAAAAATGTCTGAAATACAACCCGCAATCCGCATTGGTGAAGGATAATTGTGGGAGAATAATTCTAAAATGTTAAAAATTACGTCTGCAATCTGCAATTGCGGAAGGTAAAATGCGAAAGAAAATTTATAAAATCTTTAAAATTACACCCACAATACGCAATCCGCATTGCGGAAGGATATATGATGAAGTCTATTTGTGGAAGGAAATTGCGAAAGAAAATTTATAAAATGTTAAAAATTACACTTGCAATCCGCAATCCGCAGTGCGGAAGGTTAATTTTGATTGTATTTTAATTGAGTCCTGCAACCCACAATCTGTAATTGATGAAATGTCCTTGCGGAATGATCATTTCGTAAGCAACATTGTAGAAGGAAAACTTGTGGAATGGTCATTGTGGAATGATTAAAGCAGAAGGATAACTAGGGAAAGGATAGAAAACTTAGAAAAATAGGATTAAACAATGAAGTGATTTGAAAACTAATTGTTCGGAATTGGATTTTGAGCTTTAGGAAAGGTTGATCGAACATGTAATGCGAAGATTGTGCGATAAACTCTCAAATTTCAATAATACCCTGTTACAGTTAGGGATTTTAAGCATGTGTCTTTAGATATATGGTACAGGTGTGTTACAAAAAAAAATTATGGATTTTTGAGGTGTGTTACAGTTGTTACCATGGTTTAAAAAAAAAGAAAATGAAGTTTCTTTTTTAAACAAAGGTTTTGAATCCGAAGGCTTGGACCCTTCTCTTAAGTCATGAAATACTCTAGGCATATGTATCTAGCTCCAACTATGTGTTAAGGTTATAATTATGGTTTTTACCGTACTTGTAAATGGGTGAAGTGGTTTAAAAAGGAAAAAATACCTAGCAAGCTCCTACATACCATGATGAAAATTAAAAGAGGCATAATCTAAGCTAATAATCGTCATGCAAAGGTTAAACATATGCAACCATGGGAGTTACAAGGGTTTTAAGGTTGCATGTCATGCATGACGGCTCATGTGAATTAACAGAAGGTTTAAATGAGGTTTTAAGTTGTCCAAAATACGTGGCTTGCGAGTTGACAATGTATCCAAGCAACTTTAATGTTTGGAAGACTTAACTGCTCTTCAAAAAAGGGGAAAGGATCTTGGCCCTCCACCTATAACTTCTCATGATCCAAAGCGTTGACTGAATAAATCTTAGGTTTTAAGTCAATATGTGTGTAGTTACTTGGTCATGAAATTGATCCTTCGTTCAATGTGATGGTTGCTTGTTGGTTCCATTTCTAAACCTCCTTGTTGCGAGTCAGGCTTAGCTAAGCTTTTTAAGCTTACCTCCTGGCATCAACAATAGCTAGCTTTTATGGTTTAAAACAACTTACGTTGTGCTGTTTGTGGTTATCATCATGTTAAGTTGAGTTCCTTTCTCTGCATCGTCTTTGAGTTGTCTTTGCTTCTTGTGTGGAAGGGTTGAAGGTTCCAATGTTCTTTCCTTTGGTTGTTGATGAAGAAACTTTCCTACACCAACAATGATAACTAGATTTTAAATGGTAAAGAAGATAAAATTTTAGCATAATTTGCTTTATATGCAACAATAACAGGAAAGAGGATGGAATCATATGCTTACAATTTTGTACAAGGCAGTGTAATGGAGAACTTGGAGAAGGAGAACCCTCGGCACTCTGAGCATTTTTTAGTAGGTAAAGTCTCTGAAAACCGTGTTTGTAGTTTTACTAGTTTTTATTCTAAACTTTATCTATACCATATTTGTGATAGGTTAAGAAGTAGAGGACCAAAAACAAATGGTTATTCAGTTGGTTATACAGGTTGAAGGCTAGTCCTCGCCAAACCTTCGTCCAAAAGTAAGTATTATTTTAACTACTCAAGGTTTAGGGATAGATTAATTTACCTCTAGAAATCTTCCAAGTCACCATCCACCCCACCCCTCCACAGAATATACATTAATTCACGTGTGTCATAAAAATAGGACAGGCTTTACCATACAAATGTTAGCTTATACCAATGGAGGTTTATTTTTATGGTCAATGGACTAAAGATAAGTCCATTCACAAAGTCTCTCTACTTCAGTCCCGGTGGATTGGGAACCCCCATGTAAGCCTCCCCCAATATTCTAAATAGCATCATTAATCCACCCATTTGTCCTAAAGACAAGGCAGTCATTACAATATAAGTGTTGGCTCAACGGGGGCTTATTTTTCAGGTCAAAAGGATAAGAAATTTAACTCCTGGTTGCATCACAATTTTCTAACAAACAAAACACTAAAGGGATTTTTTATGATCCAATATTGAATAATGAAGCCAATAGCACTAAGACACCTTGGAAATTGTTTCTTGTTACACTCCTGTAGATCATTTTGGATGCCTTCGTTTGGGAATTTTGGTGTCTGTTCAAAACGGGTTGCAGCAAATTCTCTTATTATATTTGGCGCAGATTAGGTGTTATGAGTGCTTCAAAGAAATAAATATTGTGGAAGCTAGTCTCTTAATTGGGACTCTGATCAAATCTATGAAATTTGTTTTTAGGTTGAAACATTTGAATTATTATAGCGGAAGGACGAGGTTATATAGTAAACCACACTGCCTTCATTCAGATATGAAGTCCACAGAAGCTCACTTGTGAAAGGGTAAACCACGATGCTTTCATTCAGATGTCAATTTTAAAGAAGCATATAAAGGTAATGTTCCTCCCCATAAAAACAATGTATTAGTTTTACTTCTGTGAAATATGCTTACGAAGGAACTATTTCACCAACTCTACGTCTATATGGTCTCCATATTTCCTGTTTGAACCCTGAATCCTAAACAGCTTGCTTACATTCAATGTGCCTACTCAGAAAATATATATTTCCCCGTAACAGTTGCTAAACAACCCTTCCATACATCAAGTATCCCTCAAACCATAGAACCAAAACTTACTTGGTCTATGCAAAAAGATCTGACCATTTGTTATGTTTCCAGTAAAACAAGATTTGAATGAATAAACTTAACATTGCATGCTTCCAATATACATAAGGATGGGACAACAAGAATTGTCCTATAGTAATGCCATATCATAGGTTAAATCTTGAATTGGTTTATTTCGCATTATAAATCACGGTTTCTCCTAAATCCAATCACTATTGTCTGCAATTTTTCCAGACCCTTTTCCTCTTATCTTCGAAAATATCCGTTGGATGACATTCCTTTGAAGATGTTGCTCCCCTCACTGAAACTCTTAGATTGTCTTGGATTCTTAGTCTTTGACAAATCAATGTCGGTGTTGCTCTCTTTTGGTGGGATAACCACTAAGTGTGCTGTGCTACTAAGACATAAAGGGAAAGCTAGATGAGGAGAATAAGTTGTGGTAGAATCAAGTTTATTATGAAAACACATTGCTATAGTGTAGACAACACACATTTGATGGCCACAATCCTGAACCTCAATGGTACAGAATTGATCAAAGCAGATGCAACAAAACTCAGATTCACTAACCTGCAGATTGGTACAGAACAAAGACAACCAATCAGTTGCAACTATAGTTGCATGACATTTGAAGAAAACAAAAAACTAATACAACTATTCTAAGTATCATAAATGACTTAAATCTATCAATTTCTGACCAACCCATAGATATTTTATATGGGAAACAAGTACACACATCATAAATATTATCTTCAATGTTGTATTTTTTATTAGTGGAAGAAGACACGGAAGAGATAGCTCCAAACAAAATATTGTTCTCCCTTGCTCGATTAGCCTCCATGAGGGCCTTTTTCCTACAAGAGATTAGCCTCTAGATTGAGTTGACTAACGAATTTCCATGGTGAAGGCTAAACCAATGGCTTTGTAGCACCGATATTCAGTAAGGGTGCACAGGAAGGGTGTTTGTATTTAAGAGCTACAGTATATGGGATGCATATGCCAAGGAAAACATGATAATTAGAAGTCTATAGCAATATCTCGATTAGTAAAATTATGTTTGTTTTTCTCTCCTATTACAATAATCATATCTATAAGCAAACTACAAACTGAAGATATAGTTAACTTTGAGAGTAAACAGAAGGATCTAGGCAAATCCTGAGAGAGGGTTAAACAAGTTCTCACCCAAATGGATCTCATTGAAGGTGGTCCTCTCCAAGCCAACAATTCTTACACAAAATCCAAGGAGCCTCCTTGGGAAGCAAGGTGCAAAGACGTGCTCCCTGGTCGTCTACATGGAAAAATCATACAAAGGTTTTGCTTAAATATTGGTGTGGAGAATGCATCTTGCCTAGACAAACAAAGAATTTGACACTATGTTTGCAAATTGAGAAACACACTCTATGGCCTCAAGCAAGCCCCAAGGGCATGGTTTTAAAGGTTGGACAACTACTTAAAGCAACAATGTTTCAAAAGAGGGGCCAGTGAAAGTAATATCTACTTAAATATCAAAGATGAAAATATGATCATTGTTGTTGTTTATGTAGATGACATCATATTTGGAATAAATCTACAAATTCTAAGTGGAAGCTTTGCTTCTGAAATGAAGAAAGAATTTTAAATGTCAATGCTGGGTGAACTAACATTTTTCTTTGGATTACAAGTTTACCAAACAGACAAAGGAATATTTATCTCTCAAACCAAGTACATCAAAGACGTGCTTAAAATATTTAAGATGGAAGACTCCAAACCTGTCAGTACTCCCATCATCACAAGTTGTAAGTTAAGTAAGGACGATGAGTCATTGGAAGTGGACCATACCATGTATAGATCCATGATAGGCAGTATGTTATATGTGATAGCTACAAGACCAGATGTGATGCAAGATGTAGGTTTGTTTGCTAGGTTCCAGTAAATCCCCAAAGAAACACATATAATAACACTAAAAAGTATTAAAATATTTAAAAGGTACTATGGAGTATGGGTTATGGTACCAAAAAATTCAAGACTTCGTATTAAAAGCATTTACTGATGCGGATTGGGAAGGAAGTGTTGATGATCGAAGAAGTAACAGTGGAGCAACATTCTTCTTAGGAAATTGTTTGGTATCATGGTTAAGTAAGAAACAATCTTCCATTTCACTCTCCGCAGTAGAGGCTGAATATATTGTTGTTGTGTCATGTTGCACCCAGATCATTTGGATGAAGCAGACACTAGAAGACTTACTTGTGAAGTATGACCACCCAATAGTAATAAATTGTGATAATACCAGTGCCATAAATATGCCAAAAAATCCTGTCATGCACTCCAAGATAAAGCACATACCAATAAAGTATCACTTCCTAAGAGATCAAGTATCCCAGAAGGTTGTCAAGCTAGAGTATGTTGACACAAAAGAATAGGTTGTTGATATCTTTACCAAGCCACTACCCAAGGAAGCTTTTGAGCATCTTAGACGGAATTTGGGAGTAATCTCCTTACAACAGTTGTAGAAGTAGAAGCATAATCTCAATGGGAGATATGATGACAGGGGGAGATGTCAGAAGGAATCCTTTGTCATTGTTGTCAAAGGGGGAGAAAATTGACCAAGAGAAAATATTGCCATCCATGCCAAAGGGGGAGAATGTTGAAAATAGTTGTTAAATGATGTCAAAAGAGTTCAACAATGACAAAGGAATAACCAGTAAACATGATGATAGGGTGAACTTAGTGAAATACAGAGGAATTACAAAGTCGAATAGAAAACCAATGGCAGAGTTGATGATAGGGGAAATATCCGCAAAGAGAGCAGTGACAGATAACAATTTGAAGCACTAAGAATATTTGGGCATCCCAGATCATTCGAGAGATAGAGATCAATGGTCCATAATAAGATCCACAAAATAGATATGCGTGGAAAATAACATTCCTAAACTATAGAGTGAAGTGAAAAATGGACGGTCAAGATCAGTCAAGAGAAATTGTGGAAGCTGATTTTGAAAATCAACGGAGGTGAATGCTTTCCACACAAAGAAAAGTGAAGATCCACAATCCACAATTAATCATAGATCAACGGTCATGAGTGAACTCGCAAGGAAATTGACGGTTCAGAAGAAATGTGGAAACAAAGTTGCAAAAGAAAATTGTGGAGGTCCAAAATGGGAAAGTGTGGTTCCGCATTCCGCAATCCACAATACCTAAGATCGACGGTCAAAAAAGTATATGTAAGAGATCGACGGTGTGAAAGAAAAATTATGGAAAAGGATTTGCAGGATTTTTTTTCAAGAAATTTGGAAAACCCGCAATCCGTAATTCATAAGATCAATGATCAGAAATAGTCCACAAAATACCGACGATGCGGAAGAAAGATTACAGAAAGGAAATTGTGAAAAAAATTTCAAGAAATTTGGAAAACCCGCAATCCGCAATCCGCATCTGATCTAAAGATCAATGATCAGAAAAGAATCTGCATAAGATCGACGGTGCAGAAGAAATCTTGCGGAAACCAAATTTTGGAAGCACTTTTAAGAAATTTGGAAAACCCGCAATCTGCATCTAATCTAAAGATCAACAGCCAGGGAAGAGTCCGCAAGAAATCAACGGTGCAGAGAGTATCTTGCGATAAGGTAGTTGTGGAAAGGAAATTGCAAAAGGACATCTTGAGAAAATTACAAACGCAAATCCGTAATCCGAAATCTGCATCTAACCTCAGATCAACAGTCATGGAAGAGTCTGAAAGAAATCAGCAATGCGAAAAGGTTGTTACGGAAAGACAATTGTGGAAAGCTAAGGAAATTACAGAAAGGTGATTATGGAGGGAAATCTATGTGCTAGATCAGCGAAAAGGAAAGAGTCCGCAATGGATCAACAACCCACGATAGTTGAGGAAATGATCTGTTATGGAAAAGAAAATTTGGAAGAATTTATGGTGAAAATTTATCATTGCGAAGAGGCAATTTTGGTAAGATATTGTTGGGGAAAGGTATGACTAATAAGCCTAAATAGAGTTAAAGAATTGTTAAAATGAAGAATTGAGTTTTCATGAAGAGGCACGATCTAAGAATGAAAAGGTGCAATGGTGAAGAGATGCATTCGCAAAAAACATGTTAGAGGGTATTTATAGGTAGAGTGAAGAGTGAGAGAAATTTTCTCTGTGTTCAAGAAGTGGCAAAGACCAAAAACATAATAATCAAATAAAAACATACTAGGATGGTAAGGTGGTTCAAGGGCAGGCTACAAGCCTGCAAGGGGGTCGTAGCTTCCTTCCAGTAGTAGCTGGTAAATAGGGTGTAGTAGAATCCTTTCAGTAGAAGTTGATAAAACCAGGGGGGCATAGCCTCCTTCCAGTAGTTGTTGGTAAATAGGGTGTAGTTCCATCCTTGTCTGTAGAAGCAGGAATATACTATTTGTATATACAATTTTGCAATAATAGGAAGTATTGGTGGTTTACCCAATTGGGATTCCACGATAAAAAAATCTATGTGTGTTTTTGTTGATTATGTGTGTTAATGAATAAATTAAAAGTGGTTTAAATTGTTAAATTTATCAATACTGATTCACCCCCCCCGCTCAGTATTGTCCAATATTCCAACAATATGAACATCCAAGTCAACATTTATAACAACCATGAAAACAAAATAAGTAGACAATATGTAGTTGGAAGACATTCACTAAATTTTCTGAAAAGTCGCTCTCACAATAATGTATTGAAAAGTCTCTCTCACAATATTGTATTGCAATTCACTACAGGTTGAAGGCATTCTCACAACAACAAATATCCATGCACGTCCATTTTTGCCAATTGTCTATTTTTAAACTTTGTTTACAAAGACATTTGGAGCAATACATGCCACCACACTTCAATGTTCCAATGGTGAATGGCTAACACCATACAAATGTTCACGCAAGCTACATTGCATAATTGAAATGACAACAAAATTGTAAAAAGAATGCATCCTCAAATATGACTTGCTAATCACATTATGTCTTAATGGACATGGCATATGAGAGATACTTGCAAACACATCTATTGTCACCTTTTTTTCATATCGAAAAAAAATGCATCTTGTTATTCCATAGAATCAAATTTGCATCAAGCTTTACATCTTTTTACCGAGATAACCCTTGTCCAATATGACGTTAACTAGGACCAAAAACATATGGGGGATTCATCATCCACATACAGTTTTCTAACTATTGTTACATATCATGACTTCAGAAAAACAAAGATCCAGTCCTGCAAGGGTCTAAAATACAAAAAAAAAATTTCAATACTACAAGACTGTAGACCGAAAAACCGAAGTCATAACAACTAAATATGACCATCAAAAGACACTAGGAAAACTTGAATCTGGAATAATTCCATCTCTGAATTCCTCATAGAATAACCTACCATCTATTTCACCTGTAGCCTTTTTAGAAATCTCATCCTCATCCTCATTGAATTCATGGAAAATGTGTTGAAAAGTAATTTGAGCAAATTCTAGAATCAACATCCTCACTCTATCCATCCAGTGCTCCAAAAGCAAAAAGTGTAAAGAAGAGACACCTTTGACCCAATGAATAAAATCTTTGGATTCAACCCCAATCCGAATGGAAAAATTGTCACTCCTTTTAGCAAACCAGTTACCATAGTAAACCCCAAAGAGCAAGGAGTTCTTCCCACATATTAGTGCCACTATCAACTCCCATTCACAGTTTTATCACATGATTCCTTTTAATCTGAACCAGTATTCCTGCTCCACACAACCCATGTTATTCAGCCCCATCAAAAATACTAATGAACTGATTATCAATAAATGAGGGACAAGTTATCGATCTAGAAGCCTTAACTCTTTGACCCTTGCAAAATTCTAAAAAATATGCAACAAATTTTGAACACACATGAAGTGCATAAGGATTAATGTCATGGAAAATGGATTTGTTTCAGTATTTCTAAATCTCCCAAACAGTAAAGAGAGGTAATTTCTTGAAATTCACTGTCACCTACAAACTTACGAGATTCCCATGTGCAAAGTACCTTCAAGCTCCACCATGCAAATATCGTTTTGCAAAAGAATGAAGTCTTGGACTTGAGAAGAAGGTATCCACATAATTTTAACTTATTGCACATTTCTTAAATCTTTATTTAAGAATTCCAATTTGTATCTATTTAAAATTTTCTTTTTTTGCATTTTTCAATGAAAAAACATGTATCCATAGTTTTATTAACCAAACTAATTACTTACTACCAAACCATAAACATAACTTATTCAAGAACCATCAATAGTACATTGCGTCCTTCAAACCACCCTCCCTCTATACATTATAATTGTATCAATACTTAATGACTTGAAAACATTTGCAATTACAATAAGTGTTATAACAATTGAAAGAGATAGTGCTCATTGATTACTATTGAGATCTACGATGTTGCTCGAACCAAAGAAATACACACTCTTATTACATAAAATCATTGCATGAATAATCCTACTCAAAAGCTCCCTCTTACTCTTAGACAAGGACTTATTGGTAAGCAGTTCTCTTTATTAGTCCCTGCCTTTCGAGGCTAGCAGGGACTCTATGAATCAGCTTGCCGCCGTTCTAAATAGTGTGCAAAAAAACCAAAACAAAATTTATTCAATTAATCTAAGTGACCCAAATTCAGTTTATTATTAATTTTCTCTCATCCAATCATATTTAATTACATTTACTATTAAATTTCTTCCATCCAATCAGATATTTAAACCTTTTATTTGACCTCTTTCCCAGACCATTAATAAAATCTTCAATATACTTCATGCTATAGTATGTCAAACCCATTAATGAGTCGCTCATTATACTTCTTGCTATACTATGCCAGACAATTATTTTCCATGAAATGAAATGTCACTTATAGAATGTCTCTCTTTTAAGTGGATTATTAATATTTAAACTTTTTCCTATAGTTTCTTTGAAAAAATCAATTATCAAATGTATGATGCATGTGATCTTTCATTGGACTTTGTGGAATAGTGATGCGTCACTATATGATGCGTGAGATCTTTAAGTGGACCATGTGAATAGTGACGTCGACACTTTCTATTTATTATTTTAAGAAGAATAGTTTTTTCTCAAAGTATAACTTTGTCGTATGGAATTCACCATACACCCGTCGTGATAATGTTTTTGACTTTTCATTTATTAACCTTAGTTACTTAAGGGTCAAAGTTAAAATAAATAATCATGAAAAACCTTGGAAGTATTGAAAATATTAGTAATTATCTTTACTTGTTACCTTAAAATAATAATAATGAGGAGAAAATGCATCACTAAAAAAGCATATGTTAGTAAAAAAATATTACTTTTAAAAATTTAAATTAAAATATTACTTATAAAAATTTAAATTTAAATTGTATTTTAAAAAAATTAAAAATATTATTTTTAAACATTTAAATTAAAATATTACTTTTAAAAAATTAAATTTAAATTTTATATTTTTCTTAACATTTAAACTTTTGAGTTATTTATTATATTCATTATATATTTTGAAATTTTGAAATTTTATAATATTAAAACTATTTGATTTTTTTCCCGGATGCAGGTGACAACGCAGCAGGCCATCAGCGCGCCATGCCTCGGCACGTGCACCCTCCGCATGGCCAGCAACAGGAACCCGACACGTCCATCAACCTCGCCTTCATTACAACCGAAGCGTCTCGACGTCCCTCGGGCGTGGGAGAAGATTTGCATGTCCCTTCGGCACCTGCGACGAAGGGCGGCGACACCCTGTACTCCTCCTAAGCCTTCATGGCATCGCAGAGCCATTCAATGCACGCAGGTACCAGGGCGGATCAGTGGGGGGTTATCTTCTCCATGGAGATTGGTTTCAATGTCTTTGTTGGGGTAAGTTCGGCTCTGAGCGATTCAGGGTTTATTCAGCGCTTGGAAGTTTGGCCTCTGCCTCAAGGTGGCACCATTATTTGGCTGGGTTATTCTTGTTGGGCTCAGTTTGTAGGATCCTGCAACCTCTACGCTCTCCTTCTCCTTCAGTCGTGGTTCTGGCTAACAACCATGTCGAGACAGAGGGGAACGTCGTGTCGCGCTAGCTCGGGTAGGGGCAAAGCCCAACACGGGTGGAGCCTGCAAATCATGGAAGATTACGAAAACCATATCTCTCCACAGGTCTGCATCCTTGTTGAATACTGGGAGGGGAGGGTCCTCAACCAACGACTTGCTTCTGGACAGGGAGGAAGCCAGGTAAATCACTACTGGCTTGTCAAAAATATGTTATGCAATCTTGTTGAAGATATGCTTTGCAACTGGTATGAAGCTTGCGACTTTGTTCTCACAATGATAGAGAGAATGGCTAAAATGGATTCCCAACTCATAGGCCTAGACAATACGTTCGCCTGGAAAGGCACGTTTGGCCACGTCGGGTATGGTGGTCTTGGAGGAGGTGGCAGTTGGAGTGCGACGGGGGGAATAGTGCATGTCAGGTTTGGTGGAGGTGGCAATGGGAGTGCGTCCAAAGATATTTCACGCAACACCAGCACGATTGCGGCTCCACCAGCACCGACCTTCCCCATCCCTTCGACTGTGGAGCTAGAAGCCATAACAGCAGCTGCAATAGCCTCAATATGCTCCAGAGGCAGCCAACAACTCGTCCAGCCCCTCGTAGGAGGAAAGATGGGGTTGCCCCATCATTGAGGAAAACCCCCCATCCTGAAGCATGCTCTCATCCTCTGTAGAAATGACTTATTGTTTCAGGTTTTTTTGCGAGAATTGTCAAGTTTGGTTATGTCTCTGTCTATTTTTAAATTTGAAATCGGTAACTATGTCTATGTCTGTTAAGTTGTCCAAAACTTGGTACTCTGCTATTTTTTTCGTCATGAACAATTTCCTCTCTGCTTATCATATACAGCCCTCAGTTTTTAAGAGGCTTGGGTGGTGGCTTCACCACCTAAGACCTCCTCTGGTCAGGGTTACTTATGTATTTTTTGCCCTTGTATTTTAATATATCTGTGCAGCTTTACAACAAAAAAAACATTTGTTTTTTTTAAATTATTTATTATTATTTTTTTATTATTTCACGAGAAGTTGAATCACTTGTATAATTTAATGATTATAATTGATGTTTTAAATTCTACAATATTAAAAACATTTAATTTAAGAATTTTTTTTTTGTTTTTTAATTTTTTTTTATTCTTTTACCGGAAATTGAATCACTGGTATAATTTAATTATTATAATAGATGGTGTATATCGTAATTTTTATTAAATAATAATTTTTTTCTCTACCATGGGTATCACTGTTAACACTCACAAAACAAAAATTATGATTATCAAATTGAAGAAGGACACTTACCCTAATTTTGTGTATGACAATGGCAACTTAGAGGAAGTGTCTTCTTACAAATACCTAGGAATTGATATTCATCACGAACTCAACTGGAACTATAACATTAAGAAAAGGATTAATGGAGGGTGGAAAGCTTATTTTGGTCTTGAAAATAATTGTAGAGCGGTAAACCTTGCGATGTGGGATAAAAAGAAGCTCCTCTTTGAAACTTTAGTCACTCATGTTACCTTGTATGGGTGTGAGGTTTGGGGTTGCAACATCTCTAGAGAATCCTAGAGAAAGATTGAGCAAATCCAGAAGCGTTTTATAACGTACAACCTCAAAATTAAAAGCAAGACACCCTACCCTATTCTCCTTATAGAAATGGGTCTTTCCCCTATCGAGAGCCTAGCTATGGCCAGGCTCTTGTTGTACAAGCACAAAATCAATAACATGGGAGACAGTAGACTTCCTAAACTAGCTTTAAATTCCAACCAAAACCACCTAAGGCTCAAGCGAGGTTGGTATAAAGATACCAGGGCTTGGTTAAATCGTTGGGAGATCGACGAAAATGTTGCAATGCAAAATATAAATAACATTAAAAATATTGTCATTTCTAAGTTTAAGGAGAAAATGTGGTGTGAGAAAGATTTAGAGGATAAAAGAAAATTAAGATATTATACGGAGGTCATCAACCCTACTCTAGAAGATCAAAAGTATCTCTCGATTTTAACTAGTCCAAAGAAAAAAATTAATATAGCCAAGAAAAGAACGAACTCTCATGAGCTACATAGTGAAACTCGTTGTTGGGCAGTTCCTAAAACACCATGGGTAGAAAGGATCTGCCATCTATGTGAGAATATGAACATTGATGATGAAAAACACTTCCTCTTAGAATGCCCTGCGTACACCCACATTAGATCTCAGTTTCATAATATTTGTTACAATCCCGACCTTCCTAACCCTTTAACTTGTCAAAATTATAGTGAGCTCGGGACGCTTCTCTCCAAGCTCTTTGAGCATAAAAATACAATTTTAAAACAAACTAAATAATTCTTGGTCTAAGGGGACGTTAACCATCATCGTCAACATATTTTAATAATACAACATAAAAATTTTATTTTTTATTTTTCTTCTAATTTTTAAATTTTCTAATTAATTATTTAAATTTTATTTTTTTAATATAATTTTTAAAAATTATATTTAATAAATATTAAATTTAAAAATAATAATAATAACAATTTTTACAAATAATTTAAAATTTAAAATTTAAAAAAAAAAATCTTAGAAATAATATTAATCATAATTTTAAAACATTTCTAACTTACTTTTGAAGCAACCAATTTGGAAAATCGCATAAATATCTTCTCATATGTAAGAGGCCTACCAACTACTAAACCCAATGGATTAGATTTTTTTAAATTACATGGAGTTAGGTTGTGGCAAAGAGTTTAATTATTTTATTTTTGGTTAAAAAGTTGATTATCAAGATTTTTCAATAAAGAAAAAAATCATTTACTTAATATTCAAGGAGAATCAAAATTAACATCTCATTACATGAAACTAAGCAAATGGTCAAAATCATTTAAAATATCTTTTAAAAAAATCCAAAAAAATATAAAAACTAAAATAAAAAACATTATCTAAAATATTATCTAACGAGTCTAAGATTTTTTTTCATGGAAAAAATTTGTAAATACTTATATTCACATTTTACAAATGGTTCTAAAGTCCATTTAAACAAAAAGCCCAACCTTATAGCTGGTAAACCATTCAAAATAAAGCTCCATATCGAGCATAAACAAACTAAAAACAGTTTCATGTTTCATAAAGATTACAAAACTGTAAACCAACCAGTAGATCATCATCAACATATAGTTTATCAAAACAGTTCTTTCTCAAAATAAAACAGCAATACCCAAAAGAAAACAGTACATCCTCATGCAGATATGCAAACTGCAAATTGGACTCATCAGTCCCATATACAAAAACTAAAATTTTCCTCCTCAATCAGCAACTAAAAAGATCTTCATACAGCCTCAGTAGTCCCATATTGATCAAAAAAATTGAAAAGTTTCCACAAGTTCATATGCACGATGCTCCTTAATGGACCAAAATCCCTCTAGAATCATCCCTCTAGCTTTTGCCAAGACACCTGCATAAGTATTTATTTCCCAATATATATGTTTGAGCACCACATAATCAAAACAGTTAGTAAGTCTATTCACTTCCTGAAGAATCATGGATAAATCTAAATTCAGTAATCTAAACTTACCAGATACCCAGTTAATAACTAATTGAGAATCACCGAAAATCTGAATTTTAGCCAAAGAGTTCCTCCTAGCCAGAAAGAGAAGTAGCTTTAAAGCACAAAGTTCTGCATAATTATTAGTACCCAAACCTAATCCAGCCTTAAAAGAGAAATAATGCTCATCCGAGATATACAACATGCCCCTAGCTCCACAGATTTTAGGGTCCCCAACTGCAGATCCATCAAAAAAACCCCATGCAAAGGATTTGTCAATAACTTCCACAAAAATAGATCTTATTTTTACCACTGCATTCTTCTGCGGAAGAGCCATCATCATACCAAGATAGAAGCTTGAAACCTGAGCTGGTGTCAAAGTTAGATCTTCAAAACAAGACAAATTCCTGGCCTTCCAATTAAACCATAAGACAATAATAGGTAAAGATTTAATATGAGCAACCTCCGAGTTTAAACACTATGATTTCAAACATTCTGACACAAATTCTCCACTCCAAAGATTATTGCATTTTAATTTGTCCTTAATGATTAACCAAACACTCTGAGTAAAGGAACAATCCACCCGAAGATGAAAATTGGATTCAACATCCATTTTGCACAAAAACCATCTACCAGGTCCTTCTCTGCCTTTCTTAACAAGAACATCCCATGTCAAAGCTTTATCAGATAAAATAAACCAACAGAAAATTTTGGTCTTGAGTGGACAATTAAGTTTCCACAAGACTCTCCACCACCAAGAATATTCCACCTCCCTGTTCATCATTAGCTGTGCATAACCATCTTTTGGTGAATAATGACCAGATTTGGATAGGTTATATACTAGAGCATCATCATCATTAGAAATCCTTACATGACTAGATTTAAGAATAGCTATATATACATTCCACACTACTATCTCCTGAGGATCAATAAAACCAATAGATTCCATTGTTAACCATTGCTGAATCGACAGACAAGTCAAACCAGGTATTCCAATATTTGATAAGAAGTAAAAACCAGCCAAATGCAATTTTTCAATCATATAAGGAGGCAAGATATGTCTCCATTTATAGCCTACCCAAGGATCCACCCCAAGACGAACAGCAGCTCCATTCCCGATCTTCCATACCAGAAAATTTCCAATAATATCAAAAGCCCAAAGAACAGCTTTCCAGCAAATTGATATGCATCTTTTCTTTTTAGCAGTAGATCTAATCCATTCCAGAATGGTCAATCGATGAATATATTTCCGAACATCTATTTTTACCCAAAGACCCGATCCATGTATGATATTCCATACATTCTTAGCTGCAAGAGATTTAGCAAAAACAACAGGCATTTCAGTCCCCAGCCTCCCATAAACTTTGGATTTGCCAAAGTCTTCCAAAATGTCCATGGTAAACCAAATGAATTCTGATTTCCAGTCCATAGAAATTTGAAACATAACTTTCTGATTTTCTCAACAATCCCCACCGGTATCCAGAAATGCATCCAGTAGACCGGGATGGCCTCAAGGATAGCTTTAATCAGAATCAGCTTACCTCCCTTGGATAACCAGCAAAAGCTCCAGTTTTTAATCATTTTTTCCACCTTAACGATCAGCCAGTCCCAATCCTTTAATAGATATCTGCAAGGTTTAAGATAAAACCCAAGGTACTTCATGCTATTCTCAATTTTGTCAACAGAAAACGAAAATATATTATGTAAAGTAATAACCTCTAATTCTTCCAAACAAGAAGAATATAAAGAAGATTTATCATCATTGATCTTCATCCCTGATGCCTTACAAAATATCATTAATATCTCATATAAAGTAGAGAGAGATTGTTCAGAGCCATCATTAACCATAACAATGTCATCCACAAACAAAACATGTGTTAAGACAATATCATTACCAAATGATATACCATGATAATTCCCACAGTCTTTGGCAAAAAGAAGAGCCCTACCTAGACCTTCAACAACAATAAGAAACAGTAAAGGTGCCAAGGGGCAACCTTGCCTAAGTCCCCTGCCAGATTTGAAAAAAGTTGTTGCAACTCCATTTATAAGTAAGGCAAAAGATACAGAAGAAAGACTACTCATAACCCAAGAGATGAGATTCCCTGCAAAACCCATTTTCAAGAGAATGACCCGCAAATAGGTCCAAGTGACTAGATCATATGCTTTTGATAAATCTATTTTTATCATCACAGACTTTAATCCTTTACTATGAATAGTATGCATTCCTTCATGAATGACCCCAACATCATCATGAATCTGTCTACCCGGCAAAAAGCCAAACTGTTCACCAGATATACACCTACCCAGAACCTTTCTGATCCGAATAGAGATTATCTTACCCATAATCTTGTAAACATAATTGCACAAGGAAATAGGCCTGAAATCCTCGAAAGAAATTGGATGGTCATTCTTAGGAATCAGAGCTATAAAAGTGGAATTGAATACCACAGGAATTTTACCACTTATCCGAGAAAGCTCAATAACTCGCAGGAGATCCTCACCCGGAACATCAAATAAACATCTATAAACCTCTAAAGAATCAAAGATGCTATCCAAACACAAACTATTTATAACCCGAAGAAGAAGGGAAAAAAAAACCTATAATAAGTGACCAACCAATTTTATGTCAATAATTTGTTCTAAACACCTTGTAAACATAAACTACTAATAACATCTAAAAGATCAAGAACTAAACAACACAAAATAATAAAAATAAAATAGTAACCCTTGGACCCATCAAGTTTTATTATTATTGATAGAATAGTTAAAATAGTAACCCTTGGACCCATCAAGTTTTATTATTATTGATAGAATAGCTAAAGCGTGCCTTTTTATTATTGTTAGATTAGTTAAAGCGTGAATATTTTTAAAGTGGAAAATTAGGTTAAAGTTAAAAGTTACCATCATCATTTTTGTTAGATTAGTTAAAGTGTGAGTGTTTTAAAAGTAGAAAATTAGGTTAAAGTTAAAATTTAAAGATATTTGATAAGAAGGTAAGTTTACTTCTTAAAAACCAACAATTAAGTAATTAAGTTTTGTTTATATATGATGATGTAGTTACACATTTAGTTTGTTTACTAAATTTAGTGTAGATAATTAAATTGAGAAGAAACATTTGTATAAAGGATAAATTTTAGAGCTATGTTAAATAAGTCAAGAAATTATGTTTTGATTTTTTTTGGTCTCGAACAAAAAAAGAATCAAGCATTCCTCTATGTCAATGGGAACTGCTTTATAAGCCAAAATGATATGGAGGTTGGGGCATGAAAAACCTACACTCATAAAGTTTTGCGACAACAATGCATACATCTTATGTATATTGCTCCTCACTCTATCATATGTGTATGTTCAAACCCTACTCCCTTAGGAAGTGGCTCCATCTTACAGAGAGAAATCATCAAGAGCTATCACATCATAGGACAAGACCTAGCATGGGATCCAGGAAATGGAAGAGCTATCACATCATAGGACAAGTTCTAGCATGGGATCCAAGAAATGGGAGATCAATCATCTTGTGTGTAGATCCAATCCTTGATTTTCCCCATGAGGAGCTCTTAACGACATAATTGGCTGCATATTTAAACACTCAACAACTCCACTCTCTAGTGGATGTCTTATGATGGAAGCACATATGACCCATGGAGTTCAACATGACAATTTTCTTCCTATCTTGGCCTATTAGGTTCACAAGGACTTCGACGAGCATCCATTTACCTCCATAATGAAGAAGACGCCCTCATATGGCCAAAAATCCCCTCAATAGGTACATATAAGGTCAGATTAGGCTACAAGGAGCTAGTGAATATGGGAAATGAGGAGAACCCACCATGGTGGTGGTCCTCTCTATGGAAAACCAATCCCCCACAAAAACCAAAGTGTTTTCTTTGTCTGGCATTAAATACAAAAATACTTACCTGGAGAAACTTGCAAAATGAGGGAAAATCGGGCGTAACGTTTCCATTTTATGCATGTCTCATGGTGAATCCACAACACACATGTCGGTATATTGCCCCTGTTGGGTCTTGATACCAATTATACCAAGCTTGCAATTTGATTCATAGAATTAAACACATTAAACATAAGACAATGGCACACAAACACATCAACACATTACACATAAATACCCTAGAAACCCCTCATTCGGGGGAAACTAGCAAACTAATGAGCCTATAGCTCATCTATTAATCAAACACTCAAAATAATGACTTACAACTATGACTTGTTGGACCACAAATCGCACTCTGTTACATGATCATGCTACACACTATACCCCTCACAATATCTTATTACATTGTTGTACAATACATCATGCATAACCATCCCATCTTATTTATAGATGCAATACAACCAACTGCTCATTTATGACAATATGTAACTTCCTAACCACTTTCGATTATTTTGTTACAGTCAAGTTGACTATGTCAACTTTTTTCGATTGCGTGTTGAGTATTTTGGTTGTTCCCATATACCAAGCCATTTTCCTTTAGCCAAACAACCTATCCCAGTCAGTCGAGTGACCAAAATTATGCCATCTCTCACTTCCAACTCCAGTCCACTATCGACTTTGCTAGTTGATCCACATGCAAAGAATAGAACATTCCCAACAACCCCAAGTTTACAAAATAACTTTGGGAAGTCATTCAGTCCATAGGGGATCCTTCCTTGCCAACACGGGAAGGCACTCAATCTGATGCATGGAACAATTGGCATACATAGTGCTTCAATCCTGATATGTTTTCTATCCCCCTCCCGATTTCAAATTTCTACATATTCAAATATATTATAGGAAACAATCTCAAAATTAAGACTAAAGCCACCAAAGTGAAGCATCCCCCAACCTCTGATTGATCATCCCACTATTGTTTTTGTGATGGGGCCTCTCAAGGAAATCTAGGACCATGTGTCTCTAGTGGATGATTTATGCGAAAGGATCAAATGATCTCTTTCTAGAGAGGAGTTGGACACAATACAAATAACTCTGTCAAACGGTTAAGTATTGAGATAGTGCAACTCACAACTTTGGAAGGAGAATATAGAGATCTACAAATCTTCTCTGACTCCAAATTGTCCATTGAATGGATCACCAAGACCAATATATCAAAAAATAGCCAATCTGAGCACTTGATTTCGAGGATATAATAACACACTCACAAAGAGTACAACACCGTGGCTAAATCATTGGGAAAACATGCATGCAACCTCCAAGTTGGGCTCGTTGCACTGACATACACAGACATCAATGGAGAATCCTCCACTAGGGAGATCCACTACAAGTAATACTCTAAATATCAAACTTTAGCTTAAGAAATATGATGATGGAAAATGATATATATAGAGTTAAAGATCTTTTTGAAATATGAAAATTTTAGTTTATGGTAGGTGAACTCACTCCCCATTTCCTGTAATTGTATGACGACTGAGACTACTCCCCAAAATGTAACTTTTCTAGGAAACTTGCTAATTGATATGCGATATGGATAGTCTTCTTGATATATGTGATATGTAATTCACATTTTTTTAACAGAAACTAAAAAAGATTATATTATAAACGGGTTGTGCACAGCCATTTAGTACATAGCAAAAAAGAGAAAGGATAATCCTGCAGAACAGAGGTATAGCACTATAGGCTAAGCCTGAAAAGAGTCCAAAAAACTACATACAAAGTTCTTCCATGATGACTAACAGTATGGGCAGTGTATACCCTTATATATTGCTTACATAACAAAAGACAAAAAAACATGAATCCATAAAACCAGATTACAGATGGCCTCTTAACTGGACTGGTTGCACAACGGACTCTTCTTCCATCGGACGTTCCCCTTCATTTGTTGCTCCAGCGATCCTACTGCCCTGGTTCATGGAGATGAGACGAGCAAGATCCTCCTGGATCCTATCCACCTTCCCCAGCATCTCGCGCAAGGTGCTTTCATTATCGTCGATCATGGAGTCATGGTTGCTGATTTGAAGGGAAGTGTAGCTCACAGTGTCCTCCATCTTTTTTATGGCACGGGCTGTCTCCCTGTTATCCATGATTCCTATTGAAACCACCTCATACAAACGCCTCAAATTTTTCTTGATGTCTTGGATGCCTGCATTGTCCCCTCGCTGGTCCATTCTGTCAAAATCAAAGGAAATATCAAGACAGTCGAGTCGCCTGAACAGAGAATCAGTAATCAAATTGCTGCTCGAACCCATAAGCCCTGAACAATTGAGAATGCAACTGAGGACAAACAGTTCCTGTTGGAGCACCGAACCCCCCTGTCTATCGGTGAAGACCAGAGTTCCAACCGCGCCCTCCTGCCACCCAGAACAATTGCGACCTAGAACACAACGCGGGCTGCTAATGCAGGAGGGATTTACTTCACCAGAGCCACGAGACCACAACGCAGAGGTGAGATTACAGCAGCAATTGGAGAAGGCTGCAAAGGCCAGCCTCTCCTGAACAAATGAACGCGTCAACGAGAGAACCTTCCAGGGAATACCATACAGATGACCTCCTTCTATACCAGACACCACCTCCTGGAGGATTCGAGACCTGTCTTGCAAGCCGAACAGAGCCGAGACCATGAGAGAATGCATGACTCCACAATGTAGCGGCATAAGGAGTAACCCAATTTCAGAGCAATCGTGCGGAGGGGGATAGCAATAATCCCATCGTCTCATTCATTTAATGCAGGGAAAGCTCGAGAATGGGGAAGACCTGACCGTAGTCCACGCAGCCAAGAGACTGAAGGAGATAGGACGGGCGTTTAAATGAGGATAACCGGCAAAAGGAGGGGGGCCAGCTGCCAAGGGGAGGGGTATAACGAGGAAGAGTATAGGAAAAGAGGGGGGGAGGGCTAATGGAAGGAGGAGATAGATAAGAAAGGGAGGGAGAAATAATGAGAAAGAGGTAAGACAAAATAAGGGAGTGGGAGGGGAGAAAGAGGGTGGAGAAGGAGGTAGGGAAGGGGTAGAATCGATGAGTTGGGGACGGGTTAATTGAGCAAATAGGAGAATCCTAGAAGCGTTTAAGGGAGGGAGCATCCAACACCTCATTAAGGAATAGGATTGAGGGAGGGCTGGGCTCCGTTCTGACTGTAAAGTCCCTGCGGGAGGGAGGCTCCCACATTGGCCATGATATCCGCAGCGATGTTATTTTGCTGAAGGATATGATAAAACTCATAGGAGTTGGACATGAGAAGCTTGGATTTCCCATGTAACCGACAACACTTGATAGCTCCTGAAGGATATCCATTGATCATCTTGTAAATGACGTGCCTTGAGTCCCCAAATATCAGAGCCCTGTGAATCTTCATATTGTGTAAAAGGTGGAGACCCTGAATAAGGGCCAACCATTCTGCTTCGTTATTGGTTCTTCTCCCAAGCCCCGAAGCAAAATTCTGGTCAACATATCCTTCGGGATTCAGGAGAATCCCCCCCGCGCCTGCCACCCCTGGGTTACCTTTCGAGGCACCGTCGAAGAAAAAGGCAAATGAGTTTTTTTCCTTAAGCCAGAGCTTAAATTCATTTTCAGAGAGATGAATTTCCCAGGGCAGAGTCCATCTAGGCTGCCTTACTCTTCCTGTGTTACTTTTGGGCTGAAGGGAGCTTCCCTCTTTCAAGAAGTTTTTTCTCCAAGTAGCATATGGTTCAGGGATGGACTCTTGCATTGGGAATACGATGTTGTTTGAGGCGTACTTCTCAGATATCATTCCGATGGTTTTTGCTGCAATGATGACCGGGATAGCTTTTTCCTCCTTGAATATGGCCCGATTTCTTGCTAGCCACAGCTGCCAACAAAGGTTCTTTGGGAGAGAGGCCCAAAGGTGGCTCAAGGTGGGTTTCTTTCTCAGAGATCCAGGGAATAGGCTCATCCAGACTTGGAAGAGCTGAGAAGTTGAGGTTGGCAGGACTAACCTGAAATTCAGAGGAAGGACGATCTCCCAAACAAGTAAAGAGACTTTGCATTGGAAAAATATATGGCTGGTTGTCTCTTCGGTTAAGCCACACAGGGCACATCGAGAGGGACCAAGAATGCCCCTTTTGCGCAGGTTCTCAGCTGTTAGAAGCTTGTTATGTAAAAGGGTCCAAATGAAGCTATTCACTTTTGGGATGCTGTCAGGGTGCCACACCTTCCTCCAAACTTTCTCTCCCATTCTTGGTTCTACAGAAATGGTCTTGTATCCTTCTTTAACACTGTATTGACCTGCTAGCCCCCAGCTAAGGCGATCCTTGTCTGAAACTCGCGATGGGGAGAGATCGTGAAAACTAGAGCGCAGGGAAGTTGCTGCGTTTGCCATGTGAGCTGGGGTATTGAGCTCTTTCCAGCCCCTCCATTTCCCCGTGGTATCCCAAAGAGAGAGGTCGTAGATAGTTTGGATTCCCTGGCCACTTGCCCACTCTACTAAAGGAGCCAGACCAGGCAGCGAGGAGATGGGAGGCTGCCCCAAAATTCTGCTGGTCCAAATATTAATTCTTTGCCCGTTCCCTGGTATCCAATAGCACTTTTCTTTTATAATGTTAATGGAATCTTTGCAAAGCTGCCATAGAGTTGTTCCTTTCCCTGACCATGCGCTATCCATCATTTTTGACCGGGGTCTTCTAATATACTTTTTTCTGATGACTTCCTTCCACCAGTCCCTTCTTCCCGAGACCAATCTCCAAATCATTTTGGTTCCCATAGCTTTGTTCATGAGCTTTGGATCTCTGATGCCAAGACCTCCTTGATTTTTAGCGCATTTTACCGTATCCCATTTTACCAAGTGAAACTTCTTGGTTTGAACTTTCCCTCCTTGCCAAAGGAACCTTCTGATCTCCTTACTGATGTTGTTTATGATGTTATTGGGTGCAAGAACCATTGAGCTAGTGTAGGTGGGGTAGGAAGACATAATGGACTGAATTAAGACAGTTTTCCCTGCTAAGTTTAGCCAGTTCGATCCCAAAGATTGTATCTTGTCCTTGATTTTTTGGACAACCGGAATCCACATTGTGGAGGTCATAGATTTTTTGACAACAGGGATACCCAAGTAGATGAAGTGGGTCCAGTTTGGGTTGGTTTTGATTTGAAGGATTTGGGATATGCTACGAAGGGTAGGTGTAGGATAGTTCCAACTGCAGATTTGACATTTGTTCAGGTTTGCTGAGCTTCCTGAGGCTTGAAGGAAAGAGTCCAAAGGGCAGAGAAAGTTCCTAGCTATTTGGGTGGAGGCTATTCCCAGGAAGATAGTGTCATCCGCAAAAAGGGCATGGTTGATGGGATTGACTCCATTTCGAAAAGACAAGCCTGGAAGAGAGCCTTCGGTTTGAAGTCTCGCTAGTCTTCTACTTAAAGAGTCAGCTACCAGGATATAAAGGAACGGGGAGAGCGGGAAGCCTTGTCTCACTCCCCGGGAGGCTTTGAAGAAAGCTGAGGGTCTTCCATTAATAAGAGGAGCTATCCAGGGGGAGGAGATGCAAGCTTGAATTTGGTTGATGAAGGCAGGAGGGAACCCAAATCTGTCTAGAACCATGAAAATAAAAGAGTGCCTCAGCCTGTCAAAGGCGTTGGCAAGATCCAACTTAATGGCCAATCCAGGTTCACCCCTCTTGGTGCTAGAATGGACAGCTTCCTGAACTAGGAGGATATTATCGCTAATGTGCCTGCCTGAAATGAAGCCTCCTTGGTTGGGGGATATGAGGGACGGAATGATTTGTTTGAGCCTCAGGGAGAGAACTTTAGAATTTTTTTTATAAGAAGCATTACATAAAGAGATTGGCCGGAATTTTTTAATAGAAGTGGGGTTGGTCTCTTTAGGGATCATAGCGAGGAAGGTAGAGTTGGTGGCTCCCCCCATGTTTCCTTTAGCCATCCAGGACATGAGACGCATTAGGTCCCTCTTGATAAGAGACCAAAAGAATCTGTAGAAGCAAATGGGGAAACCATCCGGGCCTGGGGCTTTATCCGGGTGGAGACTCCATATTGCTTTTTGAACCTCTTCTTCCGAAATGGGGGATTCGAGCCTGAGTTTGTCTTCAGGGCTAACTAGAGGAGGAATATCAGAAACCATCTCTTCCATAAGGCGATGAGTGGTTGGTTCCTCATCATTATAAAGATGCTCAAAAAAATTTCTTACCTCTGTGCTGATAGCCGCCTGTACTTGGATGAGAGTTCCATCTTCAGATTTAAGTTCCCGGATAGTGTTCCAGCGCTGCCTGTCCTTGCAGTGATTTTGAAAAAACTTTGTATTCAGATCACCTCCTTTAAGCCAGAAGATTCTTGAGCGGAGCCTCCATCCCTCCTCTTCCTTCCTGAGGATTTTTTGGAGGCGCGTTTCAAGATCAATCTCCTTGAGGAGGTGCTCCCTGGTGATCATATTGACTTCCATTTCTCTGCGCAGCTGTTCCATTTCCTTCACTATGTTTTTCTTTTGCTCCATTGGTTCTTGGAATTGGGTTTTTGCCCACGATTTGAGTGCTTCCTTAACCCTTTTTAATTTCTGTTCCCAGGAGAAAGCTGGGGAACCTGGAATGAAGCAGCGCCAGGCATTGGATATGATATCCCAAACTTCATCCAATTCCAGCCATATTTTGTTGAATTTGAATGGTAAAGGTCCCAAGTTTTCCACCGGCGGAAAATAGAGACAAATTGGCTTATGATGCGAGACAGCAGAGCACCAAATTTTGACTTCCGGGATAGAATTGAGGAGATGGGAGCTTACCAGAAACCGATCCAATCGGGCCGCTATATGTCCGGGGCCCAGTCTTCTATTGCTCCATGTGTAGATACCATTTTTGGGTTTAATGTCAGTGAGGTCCCATTGAGAAATGAGATCCTCCATCCTTTCCCCAAAGGGATCCCTCACCTTGGATCCTCCTCTACGTTCTTCTGCAGAGATAGTAGCATTGAAATCGCCTGCTATGAAGCAGGGTAGCATCTTCTTGTCTTCACTTTGCTCTTCTAGAGATGACCACAAGATCTCCTTCTGAGAGTTCATGGTTGGGCCGTAAACATTCCCAATCCAAAACTGTTCATTATTGTGTTTTTTGTTTTCAAGTTTGATAAGAATCCAATTCCTATTTTCGATGGCCGAGCATAGTGCGAACTGGTCTGAGTTCCACCAGCAAAGAAGCCCTCCTGAAGCCCCATTTGCACTGATGGCTAGGCCTGTCCCTTTTGGCCATATGTTCTTGATGGTGTTAATACTGTCTTCTGCTGACTTTTTAGTCTCCTGGATGAGAAGAATTGAGGCTGCTTCCATTGTTTTAAGCCATTTGATAACTTCTAGCTTCTGCACACCTCCCAGGCCTCTGCAATTCCAGGAGACTACTTTCATTATTTCCTAGATTGCTTGAGGGCCCTATCTTTCTCCTTCTTCTCCTCTTCTGCTGTGAGTAGATATTTATTCGCCTGCGAGTTTTTTACTAAGAAATCTAGATTTGCCTGCTTGCCTGCCGCATTTTCCCTTGCTGCCTCCTGCTCTCTGATGATTCTTTTAGATTTCCTCCCTTTCCTAGACCGGGGCTCTTGCTCTTCGGTGGAGGTGTCAGTTGTTTCTTCTGCACTAGCTTTTTCCCCTGCCCGTGTGTTGGATCCTTCAGAGTTTGCCGCTTGTTCTTGCCTTTCCTTAGGGCTTTCAGACCCTTTTCCCAAAACTTATTTTTCCTGATTCTGAGTGTCTCCTGGACCCTCGCCCTGGTCTTCCTTTTCTTGATGGGGAACATTGATCGGGGGATCAGCCTCCTGGTTCTCCATCTCAAGGGTCGTTTCTTTATTTCCTTCCTCTGGCGTCTCAATATCCAGGACCTCGAACCTATTTCCGGAGGAGTTCTTTGACGTGGGATTCTGTTGTTTTGAGGGCTTGGCAGTCCTCTTCCCGCTTGCAACGTTCCATCCCTCAGATGGGGAGTCGTCCGGGATGGGTTTTTCAGGATTTTTCGAACAGGATTTTGCATTCACAATATTTCATTCACAATATTTTATCATCATTTTATATTTCATTCACAATATTTTATCATCATTCACAATATTTTATCATCATTTTATATTTCAATGACAATATTCTATATTTGGAGTTCAGAGATTGATTAGCATTTCCAAACGATTTCTTTACAATAAACATCATGTTACCAATATTCTAACATGGGTGGGAAGTACTTGGCATTTAGAGGGAACTTATAAAGGATAGAAGAATAGCAAGTTATTTGTAGAGGAACATTGCAGCTTAAATTAGGGAAAAAGGCTTAAATTGATGTTAAGCAAATCAAGATTGGTAATAATGCGTATATATACATTAAGACAAATTTAAGAGTGTTTACAAAAAGATCCAAATAAAATCTCTTTATTTTTTATATTTTGTGTATATTCATAAACAAATTAAAAATAAAGAGAGCGTAGAGTACAAATTTGTATTTCACTCATTTTGAATGACACATTCCTTGAAAATAATTGCTATGAACTATTCTACTTGTAGCTTGTCGCATCAATACACTCATTCAGGTGAGATAATAGATAATTCAAGTGGCAATAAAGCCAATATACCAAGGGAAGGGCTTAAATTTTATGTAGATTTTTGGATCATTTTCATAGTCTGCTTTAATACTTACATGAACATTCTCACTAATAAAAAATACGGTAAACTATGCTTATCAATTAGGACCATCATTATAATATGGAAATAATTATTGAGTATTCTTGTTGTAACATGTTAGTTGATCTCAACCAAATATTAGCATTTAATAAAACTATTATAAATTCAATCTCATAAATTTAACAAACATTCATCTCAACTAAGGATCTATCATCAATTTGCCAAAGATTGAGCTAGATCATGCTTATCCATATATAAAAATGTTTAAAATACAATAACATAAAATTTGCAATCTTGCATACTTTCTTCAAACTTCATTTTTATTATTATTCAAATCAAATCAATCTAGCAAACAATCTAGCACACATGTAATGCCAAAGAAGGTTTATGGTGGAAACCTTTAAATAGGCATCTTCACAAAGAATACTATGGGTTACTACCATGAGCCACCAAACACCATGGGCCCAAAAAAAAACCATGAATTGTAAACATATTTGACTCTGTAACCGAGTCAAGTTTATAATATAGAAAGAAAAAGTTAGGGAAAAAAAAAAGATTGTTACTTACTTTTAGTTTTATTCTTTATATTAATTAAAGAAAAATTACTAACAAATATTAAAATTTCCATTTAAAAAATAAAATATAAAGATAAAATATAGAAATATACACACTTAATTACTAATAACTAATAATTAGTAATAGTAATAGGTAACTCTCATATATATATATGTGTGTGTGTGTGTGTGTGTGTGTGTGTGTGTGTGTGTGTGTGTGCTTGAGATATAGATATTAATAATGTGTAAAAATAAAAATGCACTTCAAAATGACCTGTGAAATTGAAATTTACACTTCATTAATGACTTTTAATTTTTTAAAGTGCCAATATTTTGACGTGTACAATATAAAATGACATTTACCCGTCAAATTTCAACCCTCATGGGGCTTATAAAAGATACATTGTTCATAGTACTTTGTAGCTACAAGGGACTTAACATGGTTTTGAAGGTTGTCATAACTCCAAACAAATACACAATAAAAAATTTATAATTTAATGTCATAAAGTACTTCTCTTAGTGGTAGCTATATTTTTACTTGCTTGTATAAATATTTCTAATTTATTTTCTTGTTTCCATGAAAACAAGACTTGTCCTCCCTCTGGAGGTCAAAATCTAGCTATGATAATTTTAGGAAATAAAGCGGCTTGCGGGCTGTTGGATATACTCTTTTGAGGTTGTTGTTGTAATACCCCATGAATTAATAATTTATTATAAATACTTTAATTATTATTTTATTATTTTATTATTTTTGACAGAAAAGACAAGAATAAAACATTTTTATTTAATAAAATATGTTGAAGGGGGACAAAAGTGAATATAATTGTTAAAGAGTGTTTGTTGACCCATAAGAGAAAAAAGGCAAGTGGCAGAAACCACTAAGTGAGAACTCAAGATGCAAGAGGCATCATCCCCAAAAATCAGGTCACAACTCCTAGTTGAGTGTTAAAGAGGAGGAGGCTCATAAATGACCAAGTCTTAGGAAAAATACTATAAATTAATATGTCAATAAGTAGCAGGAAGCTAACATTGGACGGGGATTAACATCTATGAAATGCAAAAGATGGCACATTGAAAGATTTTGCTCTCGTGGTTCGGCGAACATGCTTGACGGTTCTGGAGCAAGTAGCTTGGCTGCTCTGGGAGTTGGTTGGGAGAAACAACTTCTCCACTTTTGTTTTCCCAACATTCGTGCGAGGTTCTTATTCTGTTGCTTATGATTAATTTTAGTTATAGTAGAATGTGTATTTTAATGTTGAATCTCAGCTATACTTCTAGACATGTTTGTTTACGCACTTTTGTAGAATAAATATCCATGTTTTATGTAGTATATCATATTTGTACAATGTTAGATTATTCTTAACACGTCTAAGATCGAGCATCCATACCCGCATCAAATATTTCTAGTAATGTTATTGCTGTAGTAATTAGTAATTTGTTTTGAGCGTAATTATTTAGATCTTGTTGTTGTTGATCTGTTATGGTTTTGAATTCAGTACTCGTTCTTAAATTATTTACATGTCTGTGAATCATTACTGTTAGATTAATCTCATAATGTATTATGAAATAGACCTAGTTAATGGTTACGATCAAGGTAAATACGAATAAACGATTTATATAAAATTTATAGTCAAAGTATAGGAACATTCAGGATCGAATATTACAGTCATTTCTTTGTGTAAACTTAGTCTGAATTGTTATAAGCTAGACGATTTTGTTATCTGTTTGTAAGTCGCATATATCTATAGATCTATAATTTATTAAATTAAAACCTCGTCCCATAAAACCCTTGTACAATCAAGACTGTTCAGATTGGGATCTTTGGAAACCATCAAAACCCGCAATCTGCAATCCGCATTGTGGAAGAATAATTCTAAAAAGTAAAGAATACAACCCGCAATCCGCAATTTGCATTACAAAAGGATAATTGCAAAGGGATTATTTCTAAAAAGTTAAAATGTAACCCGCAATCCGCATTTCGGAAGGATAATTGCAGGAGAATAATTCTAAAATGTTAAAAATTACGTTTGCAATCCACAATTGCGGAAAGTGCGTTGTGGAAGACTATTTGCGGAAGGTTAATTACGGAGGGTTTTCTAAAAGTTAAAAAGGAAACCCGCAATCCGCATTGCGGAAGGATAATTGCGGAGGGATAATTTCTAAAAAGTTAAAATGCAACCCGCAATCCGCAATTTGCATTGCGAAAGAATAATTGTGGAGGGATAAGTTCTAAAAATTTAAAATGTAACCCGCAATCCACATTTCGTGTTGTGGAAGGATAATTGCGGAAGAATAATTCAAAAATGTCCAAAATACAACCCGCAATCCACATTGGGGAAGGATAATTGTGGGAGAATAATTCTAAAATGTTAAAAATTATGTCTGCAATCTGCAATTGCGAAAGGTAAAATGCGAAAGAAAATTTATAAAATATTAAAAATTACACCCGCAATATGCAATCCGCATTGCAGAAGGATCGATGCGAAAAGCTATTTGCGGAAGGTAAAATACGAAAGAAAATTTACAAAATGTTAAAAATTACACTTGCAATCCGCAATCCACATTGCGGAAGGTTAATTTTGATTGTAGTTTAATTGAGTCCTGCAACCCACAATTGGCAATTGCAGAAAGATCCTTGCGGAATGATCCTTTCGTAAGCAACATTGCAGAAGGAAAACTTATGGAATGGTCATTGCAGAATGATTAATGCAGAAGGATAACTAGGGAAAGGACATAAAACTTAGAAAAATAAGATTAAACAATGAAGTGATTTGAAAACTAATTGTTTAGAATTGGATTTTGAGTTTTAGGAAAGGTTGATCGAACATGTAATGCGAAGATTGTGCAATAAACTCTCAAATTTCAATAATACCCTGTTACAGTTAGGGATTTTAAGCATGTGCCTTTAGATATATGTTACAGGTGTGTTACAAAAAAAAACAAAATTATGGATTTTTTAGGTGTGTTACAGTTGTTCCCATGGTTTAAAAAAAAAAATTTAAGTTTCTTTTTGAAACAAAGGATTTGAATCCGAAGGCTTGGACCCTTCTCTTAAGTCATGAAATACTCTAGGCATATGTATCTAGCTCCAACTGTGTGTTAAGGTTATAATTATGGTTTTTACCCTACTTGTAAATGGGTGAAGTGGTTTAAAAAGGAAAAAATACCTAGCAAGCTCCTACATACCATGATGAAAATTAAAAGAGGCATAACCTAAGCTAATAATCGTCATGCAAAGGTTAAACATATGCAACCATGGGAGTTACAAGGGTTTTAAGGTTGCATGTCATGGATGACGGCTAATGTGAATTAATAGAAGGTTTAAATGAGGTTTTAAGTTCTCCAAAAGACGTGGCTTGCGAGTTGACAACGAAGCCAAGCAACTTTAATGTTTGGAAAACTTAACTGCTCTTCAAAAAAGGGGAAAGGATCTTGGCCCTCCACCTATAACTTCTCATGATCCACAGCGTTGACTGAATAAATCTTAGGTTTTATGTCAATATGTGTGTAGTTACTTGGTCGTGAAATTGATCCTTCGTTCACTGTGATGGTTGCTTGTTGGTTTTGTTTCTAAGCCTCCTTGTTGCGAGTCTGGCTTAGCTAATCTTTTTAAGCTTACCTCCTGGCATCAAAACTAGCTAGCTTTTCTGGTTTAAAACAACTTACGTTGTGCTATTTGTGGTTATCATCATGTTAAGTTGAGTTCCTTTCTCTACACAGTCTTTGAGTTGTCTTTGTTTCTTTTCTTATGTGGAAGGGTTGAAGGTTCCAATGTTCTTTCCTTTGGTTGTTGATGGAGAAACTGTCCTACACCAGCGATGATAACTGGATTTTAAATGGTAAAGAAGATAAGTTTTTAGCATAATTTGCTTTATATGCAGCAATAAGAGGAAAGAGGATGGAATCTTATGCTTACAATTTTGTCCAGGGTAGAGTAATGGAGAACTTGGAGAAGGAGAACCCTCGGCATTCTGAGATTAATTACAATATATACATCAAATACATTTTAATGCAAACGAGGTCAAAACCGGGGTGTTAAATTAGTGGTCGGTGGTTTCTTGCCAGTTGTATTTACATTTAAAGAATCTTATAAATATGGTTGTAAGATTCCAAGCCAAAGTGAGTAGGAGAGATGCTCTTAGGAGCCTTGGCTGACCAATAATAAATCTATTATTGAAGGTTGGTTTTTCCCTAGGGGGTTTTTTAAGGTAAATCTAGCGTTGTTTTATGATTTAGCTAATTTAAAATTAAATTTTATATGTTCTTGGTTTTATAATTTTTCTTTTTATTACTCAAGTCAATTGAATTTTATTACTTAGCTTGTAAGATTGTGAGTATTGCCTAAATATGGTTATCTATTTATATCAGTATATATATATTTTTAATTATAAAAAAACAAATATATCCCAACTGTTGAAAGCGCCTTTTCTGCGCAACAAAATCCCTTCCCAATTTTTTCAAGGAGCAGGATCGATACACTTTTCAAACTTGTTCTGGGATATTAATGTTATCTTCAACAATATTGATGACTTGAGAAATAACATAAATTAACACAATGCAGATAGCAATGACCAACGGTATTATAGTGAATAGTATTTTTTGCAGGGTCGAGTAACAATACATTTACAGAGTTACAGAGCCGAATGAACAGTATGCTTACAGACTCAAATATTATGACAGAAGAACCGAAGCAGTTTCTGATCCCAGCTGATCACTCGAAGTGTAGAGGGAGAGCATACGCTACTTGGTCTTTTACAGACTCATTACAACTTGAGATCACTGCTTTTGATCCCAGCTGATCGCACTAAGGCGCAGAGGGAGAGCATACACAGCGCTCAACACAAACAGAATGCAACCTAGAGCCGAGCGGACTACTTGCTCAGACTGACACACTAAGAACTTGCAGAGCTCTCTAAGACTCGGGATGTGATCTCCGAATATGATGATCAACAATGAGCCCGAGGGGTTTATTTATAGCATCCTAGCCGATGTAACCAGTTGACACGGACTGGCACTAACCAGTCATAAAGAGATCCGGTAGCCAAAACTTACATTAACCAGTCATAACCGAATCATCGGGGTGGAGCGTGGGGACTACCACTTCCATTATCTCGTCCCTTAATTGGCCAGTGGCATTACGGGGACCCGAAGAATCATTATGACAGACCGACAATCAGACAACATAAAACAAGGTGGAGCATAGCTGGCCCACGACAGCATCTAAACTACTATTTACACAGCGGAGCTTGTCATCCGGCCCGTGGTGGAATCAATGTGGGGCAAACCTGGCCCACTCAAACTTCATGAGGCCCACCACTGCTTTCAATCGTATGGGTCACGGCCTTGAAGATACTCCCATATGTCGTCATCTTCTGTGGAGTCGTATCCTTGAGCATCTTGTACAGGAGAATTGGGAATTTCGTCATCTGAAGGAAGAGAATATAACCAAGGAGAGAAACAGCATTGTACATCGGAACCTTGAAAGATCTCTAGTGGTTCGCACATGAATTCTCCACGGAAATTTGACTCAACCTTGAAGTCTAGCGGAATGTCACGAATAATTACCCGTGACTGAGTTCCAGCAAAGGCTAAGTCAAGTTCAGCTATCTATTTTTCTAAATCATAATGCTTAGGAAAGGAAAGCATGTACAAAGAAAAGTCAAACTCAGGAGGCTGGAATGTATTTACAGAAGAGGAAATAGAATGCTGGGGAGAACTAGGCATCAGAGCCAGCACATGTTCTTTTCAATCAGCTCATGATTCGAAATAACTACAGAGTTTTGGCGATAGATCTTCCAGCACACGCAGAGAGGTTTCTATTGTGGCTAATGCTTCATCCTGAGAGTGACATTGACTGTTACGAAAATTATCAACAGATGGTCAGAGATCGTGATCTTGAATTCCAATTTTTCTGCAAACATTTTGAGAAGCACTCCTTGTAAGTTCTTCCTAGACTTACAATCCTTTTTCAGTATTGTTGGCCTGTTGTAGACAATTTGCATTATCCAGTAGGCAAGGAAACTTGTTGAGTGATCGGTGGTGTTCCTAGGAGCTAAAAGAGAGGCTGTTGGTAGAAGGCAGTGAAGGCCGAAGAGAGAGTGCCTGAGTAAGTCCTTATATAGACCAAGCCGCTAGTGAGACATAGTTCCTTCTCAGATGGACCCAATGATGGATAGTGTTGCTCACACCCGTCTAGACTATTAGCAAGCTGAAGACGGTACTGTTACTTTAGCCAAACGTCGTTCTTCTTTCTCAAATTGCAGCACATCTGATCCTGACTCCAGTATTGTTCACATCGATGAATTTAATCCCTCTCATGAATGGAAACTCCCTACTCTGCTTCCCAAAGAAATTTATAAACTCAAACTCTGGGAATATGTTTCTGCACAGCATTTTCGTGTTTCCTCCGTTGATATTGCATTCACCAATGCAGACCAACCTGTTCACATCAACCTGCTTGAGCGCTCCCAGATTGATTGGGCACGCAAGCAAGGATATAAGTATGCACACTTAGGTGCTATAAGGTTAGGTCTGAATCCTCTTGTCCGACCTTTCCTAAATGTTTCATCCTTATATGTTGCTGTCAATACTAGACATATGCATTTTGCCGATGCTATTATAGGTGGTTCTGCTACCCCTTTGCATGATGGCCCAGCATTCGGGACTATATACCCCAAATTTAGCGTGAGTCTCTTTGACCCCCACATATATGATATCCTCAAAGCTTATGTTCTTCCCCAAGGGTTTGCCATGATGGATGGTTCCCGGATTATCCAAATCAAAGCCGTTGTCATCATTCGTTTCGGTAATGATACTTTACCTGCACTCCAGTCTCCAGTCCATAATACTCCGCGCCTGCTCAGCGTGGTGGAAAAGGATCTTTCCCATAAAGCTCAACCAGTTATGTTCGATTGGAGAGGCATTAAATATCCTCAAGAATGGGAGTGTAAAAATGATGAACTCCGAAACAGTGAAGCATTACAGGCTGCCTTAAAAAGTCAGCCTATTACCTTTGACAGACAAAACAGTTCATTCTGGTTACCTAATGTTACGCCATTTCCAAGATTTTCCCTTGCGAATGTAAATCCTTCTTTATCTCGTTCTGCATCTACCTCTTCTTATGCAGTCGACCGAAAACTTTCCTCTACTCCTTCTGTTCCTGCTACTGAATCCAACTCTTTAGAGTCATTCACTAGCCTACATGACACAGAACACAAAGGTCAGCACAAAGATTGTCCAGCATGTCGAAAGACATTAGAAATACTCCGGCGTCATAGAAAAACTCCCCATCTTGGTATGTTTTCTCTTCCTATAGAAAATGATGCCTATGAATTGGAAAAGGATGGTAAAAAGTCATATTTTCCCGGTAGAAATTTACCTAATATCCCTTTCCGACAGTATACTCCAGATGGTCTGTCTAAGAGAGAATATCTACCTCAGAAAACGGTAGAAGTTGGAGAAACACCATCTGATGAAGTAAGATTGAGCAATTGGGGAAACTTGCAGCATGGTTTAACTGCCAGAAATTTAGATGAAATGGCTAAAGACATTTTAAGCCTAAAAGCCAGCATGCAAGAAGAAAAAGAAAAAATAGTCGAATTCAGTGCCAAGCTGGAGCTTGTTCAACATTTACTTGCTGATTCAGAAGTCATTAAGAAAATGATAACAAAGGATTCTGAGAACATTCTTATTCGCTTGAGTAAGATGGAAGAGTTGTCTAAGAAAGCATCCACTCTGGGTTCTAAGGTTCTCAAACCAAGCCCTGCCATTTTAGCCTTAGCCGCTGAAGGTTATAAAAGAAAAGATAATAAGGCTAAGCTTGAGCGAAGCATGTCATTTGGGATGATGAACACAGATGAATCAGATCAGAAACTAGAATTCGATTTTGGTAGATCTGAAATGGAATTTAGAATTCTTAAAAATGGGTAACTGCTATCAAAAGTCTTGCTCCATGTTTATCAGAGAAGACTATCCAAAAAGTCTTAAGTCTGGTTCCTCCTAAACCTAAACCTGAGCCAGAACCTATTCTCCCTTCTGTACAACCAGAAGAATTTCAGTCGGTCTCAGAACCTGTAGACTTAAGTATGCTAAGCACAAATGTGCTTGGATCTTCCTCTGGTGTCAAACAAGAACCTGATTTTGATGAGCACATGACAGATAGAGAGCCTACCCAAGGTCCTCGCATTCCATTAAGTTTCAGTACCCATACCTTCAACAACATCATCTCTCAAATGCCTGATCACCCTGTATTAAATATTGACTGTCAGTCCAGAGATGCCATACATGATTCCTTGAATTTGCTTTTTCACTGGACTTTGTCAAAAAAGGCCCAAAACCCTGAAATATCAGGGCAACAGATTGCTACTCTATTGGTTACTGGCCTTACAGGATTGGCCAATGAATGGTGGAGATGGTTGCCTCAAAGAGTGCATGATGATATTCTAAACTCTGACGATGCTGATCAACAACTTCTAAAATCATTAGCATCACAGTTTCATGGAGGAGATGATGAAGATGATGCAGATCATCTTTCCTCACTATTTATGTCTGCTAGGCTGTGTAATTTATCACAAGCCGATGAGTATTTCTGCTACATGCAGAAATTATTAATCCGTTCTGGTAAAGCAAGCGATCCGGCTTATCTTAAACATTACCTGAGAAGTTTCCCAGGCCATGTACCAGATGCCGTTGAGAAATATATGAAAGATAAAGGTCTGAATTATCAGAATCTATCAATCGCTCAGCTTCACCATCACATTAAAGAAACATGGCAAGAGCATTGCCTATCTAAGTGGATTGACAAAGATTTCAAAAGACATCAGAATATGTACACACCTTCCTTCTGCAAGAAGGTGGCCCAAATGCCAGATTGGGGATGTGGTGCCCACAATCGTGGTCATCTTAAGGAGAAATTCCATTGTAATTCAAGGCAGGGAAATAAAAAGAATTTCTTCACCAGTGATCCAAGATATCACTATCCTGATAAACCCTTAAAGTTTAACAGGAAGAAGCCAACGAGGAAGAAGTATTATCCGGCACCAAGACCGCCTCCTCGGAGAAAGAAATATATTACAAAAAGGCGCAAACCCGCAGACAAAGAATCTTGTTTCCTCTGCGGCGCTAAAGGCCACTGGGCAAACAAATGCCCTAAGAAGAAACAAAAGCCTCGCCTTGCATCCTTTTGTGCCTCTGTTCAGCCCCAATGGTGGCGTTATTCCTCATCCACTCAGCCTCCTTCTGGTGATTTCCTTTATCTCCCTTCTGAGTCTGAGTCTGAGCCTGATTCCGATTCTGATGCTCTTCCTGAACTCAATAAATTTGGTCCCTCTTCAGCCTCATCTTCCGATCTGTCTGATTCTGCTTCTGACACTGATGCTTCCGAGGCTCCAAATTTGGGGGGGTGTAATCTGCCTAGTTCGCCCCAGCATTCTATTTCCTCTTCTGTAAATACATTCCAGCCTCCTGAGTTTGACTTTTCTTTGTACATGCTTTCCTTTCCTAAGCATTATGATTTAGAAAAACAGATAGCTGAACTTGACTTAGCCTTTGCTGGAACTCAGCCATATCAATACCAGCTCAGAGAACAGCTAAGAACAGAAAAAGCCTTGCTGCTAGAACAACTTAAAGGCAAACATAAAGTCTCAGAAAAACCAAGAGAAGATTTGCCTCATAAAGTAGTTAGCTTTCATGAGCCAGCGACTGTTTACAAAGCTTATCCAGATAAGCATGAAAGCAGGCAACATTATAGACTCTCAACGAGAGAAACTCTGAGAGCTATGGTAAAAGAAAAGCAGCAACAAATCAAGCAGCTTTGTACAGAAGTCAGTGAGCTTCGAGATCATATAAAGATCTTAGATGTTGAAGAATAACATTCTTCAGAAGAAGAGGTGAATAAGTTCATTAAAGGAGCCATGGACAGAGAAGTAGAAATTGTAGATACTCCTGAAGAGACAGAATAGATTGTAAATACTCAGCCAAGTCTGTTCTTAATGTCAGGTCCAAAACTGTATATACAAATTCAGTTTGATTTGCAAGAGTTCAAGCCCTACACTCTTTCCTGTCAGATTGATTCTGGTTGCCAGGTCAATCTTGCAAAAGGTTCTGCACTACCCTTTTATTACTGGGAGAAGACATTTTGCAATGGAACTGCTATCCATGGTACCCCAGTACCTATAAGAGGGAAAGATGAAATTGTTCCAGTCATATTCAGCAAAGCTCAGAGCAAGCTCACATTCTACAGACTGGATGAATTAAAAGATGATTGCTTATTAGGTTCTGATTTCTTACATCAATTCAGTCCCTATACAGTAGACCATTATCAAATGACTTTCACTTGTTACATTAACAGAAGGAAAGTTGTTCTTCCTTTGTCCTTTACTAGTGAAGTCAAGTGCAAAACCATAACAGAACCAGAAGATGCTAGAATTCCTCGACTAGCAAAAATGGAAAGGGCAATAGCTTATTCAGAAACGCATGGTGAGAAAATGTTAAAAGAAATTTCTGAAAAGCTTAGAAAAGATTGTTGTTCTGACATCCGTAATGCATTCTGGAAGCGAGAAAAATACTTTGTGTCTCTTCCTTATGACCTGCTCCAGAAGATCAAACCTATGAAGGCATCTGCAAGAGTTATGACTCCTTCTGAACGAGAATTCTGTAAAAGAGAAATTGTAGAATTATTAGAGAAATGACTCATTGAACCTTCAAAAATTCCTTGGGCATGCCGTGCCTTCGTGGTCAATAAGCATTCAGAACAAAAGAGAGGAAAACCAAGGTTAGTGGTTAACTTCAAGCCACTAAATGCTGTTCTCCAAAAAGTCAGGTATCCTTTGCTTGATAAAAACAGTTTATTGCAGCGCATAACAGGTAATACTATCTTTAGTAAATTCGACCTGAAATCTGGTTTCTATCAGATTGGCATAGAGGCTAAAGATAGATTTAAAACTGCATTTGTTGTTCCACATGGCTTGCACCAGTGGAAGGTTCTCCCCTTTGGTATCAACAATGCTCCATCTGAGTTTCAAAAGCGGATGGAAGATATATTCAGAGATTATCCATGGATCCTAGTTTTTATCGATGATATCCTAATCTGTTCTCACAGCTTGCAGGAGCATCTTAAGCATCTGCAAATCTTTTATGACTTGGTATACAAGCATGGATTGGTTCTCTCTGAACCAAAGATGGAGATAGGCAAGACCGAGATAGAATTTCTCGGATTAAAGGTAAATAAAGGCATGGTAGTATTGCAAAACCATGTTCTTTAGAGCTTCAAGAAATTTCCTAATGAGATTATGGATAAAACACAACTTCATAGATTTCTTGGTTCGCTCAATTATATCAGACCGTTCTATCAAGGACAGGCCGCTGATATTATTCTGCTTCAGAGCAGATTACGAAAGAATCCACCTGCATGGTCTAAAGAAATGACTGCAGCTGTCAAAAGGATAAAAGAGAAAGTTATGAAGCTGCCAGCATTAAATTTACCTACAGGAAAAGGCAATCTGATCATTGAAACGGATGCATCTGCCTATACATGGGGTGGAGTCTTACTTGAAGCCATTGATCAGAAAGAACATATCTGTGGCTATGGTTCGGGATCATTTAAAAAGGCTGAACTTAATTATCCCTCTAGCCATAAAGAAATATTAGCAGTCAAAAAGACTGTACAACATTTCATTCTCTTCCTTAAGCCCGTAAAGTTTATCATCAGGACTGATTTAAAAATTATGCCTGGAATGTTGAAGAATGAGACTGTAATGGCTGAAAATAGTAACCGCATTTTAAAATGGTTTATATGGTTGTCAAGTTTTGATTATGAAATTGTATATAAACCTGGCTATCTAAATTGTCTTGCTGATATGTTGACGAGGGAGTCAGCAGAAGATCTAAAAGACCTTCAGCCTGCACTTAACATGTTTGATCCAAGAGAATCCAGCTCAGGTCCTGCCAGAAGACGTATGAGAAGAGAACTAAAGAAAGAAAAGGATGTAGCAGAAAAGCCAAAGACACATGAAGAGGTGCTGCAAAAAGAAGGATTGTTTATCCTGCCCTGGGATGGTGCATTACCCAAGAATGTTCGTATTGAATCTTTGGAGTATGCTTCAGCAGATGAAGCAAAAAGGTTTCTGCAGTTAACACTAATCAAGAACATCCAGTCATCTCCCTTGACGCTGACAATACTTGAAAGATGGGAGAAAGAAGCTTTTTTTAGCTTTGCAGATGCCACCGGAAAACTCTGAGATTGCCCAGAGGTGTGGACAGACTACGATGATCATGATCATCTCTGGTATATTGATCTCTGCAGAGGCGATCTTACCTGGACAAGTTATAATCTTATATTACAATGCTGCAGGGAAAATGATACTATTGTAATCTTCGTTGACCCAGCTAATCTCAAAGCCAATGCTAAATGGTCGGGTTGGACAGATGTTTTCCTTGATAAGTTCTGCCCTAGAACTGATTGGGAAAACCGCAGAGCAAATTTCATCCTTCATTTGAAAGCCGACCTAGAAGTCACTAATCAGAGAGAACTCTGGTTTAAATTTAAGCTTCATTTTGAAGGGGGCACCTACAAACCGCTTGAGCACCGTATGTATGTACAGCAGAAAGTTATACGAAGAAATGTGGAAGGAGACCACATCGAGTCACGCGTAACTATTCGTGACATTCCGCTAGACTTCAAGGTTGAGTCAAATTTCCGTGGAGAATTCATGTGCGAACCACTAGAGATCTTTTAAGGTTCCGATGTACAATGCTGTTTCTCTCCTTGGTTATATTCTCTTCCTTCAGATGACGAAATTCCCAATTCTCTTGTACAAGATGCTCAAGGATACGACTCCCCAGAAGATGACGACATATGGGAATATCTTCAAGGCCGTGACCCATACGATTGAAAGTAGTGGTGGGCCTCATGAAGCCTGAGTGGGCCAGGTTTGCCCCAAATTGATTCCACCGCGGGCCGGATGACAAGCTCCGCTGTGTAAATAGTAGTTTAGATGCTGTCGTGGGCCAGCTATGCTCCACCTTGTTTTATGTTGTCTGATTGTCGGTCTGTCATAATGATTTTTCGGGTCCCCGTAATGCCACTGGCCAATTAAGGGACGAGATAATGGAAGTGGTAGTCCCCACGCTCCACCCCAATGATTCGGTTATGACTGGTTAATGTAAGTTTTGGCTACCGGATCTCTTTATGACCGGTTAGTGCCAGTCCGTGTCAACCGGTTACACCGGCTAGGATGCTATAAATAAACCCCTCGGGCTCATTGTTTATCATCATATTCGGAGATCACATCCCGAGTCTTAGAGAGCTCTGCAAGTTCTTAGTGTGTCAGTTTGAGCAAGTAGTCCGCTCGGCTCTAGGTTGCATTCTGTTTGTGTTGAGCGCTGTGTATGCTCTCCCTCTACGCCTTAGTGCGATCAGTTGGGATCAAAAGCAGTGATCTCAAGTTGTAATGAGTCTGTAAAAGACCAAGTAGCGTATGCTCTTCCTCTGCACTTCGAGTGATCAGCTGGGATCAGAAACTGCTTCGGTTCTTCTGTCATAATATTTGAGTCTGAAATTCTTAATAAACTCAATATAAACTCGTATCTTAAAATAAGTTTAAGCTTAAAGTCCTTGTCCTTTGCTAGAAAAAGGTGCGTTAAAGTGACATTTACATTTTTAAATTTATTCGAATTTTATATTTCAATGGCAACTAATATTTTAATCATCTTCGTCATAGTTGAGAGTCTGATTCGCATTTGTAAACGATTTCTTTGTCCAAGGTTATCGCAATTTACAATCTTTATTTTATGCCAATTTTATATTTCATTGACAATATTCTATCCTATCGTTGGAGTAATCAAACTTGTAAACGATATCTTTGGAGTTGAGAATATCCTATCTTTGGAGTTGAGAGAATTATAAGAACTTCTAAACGATTTATTTCATTCACAATATCTTATCATCATTTATAATTCAATGACAATATTCTATATTTGGAGTTCACAGATTGATTAGATGATTTCCAAACGATTTCTTTACAATAAAACATCATGTTACCAATATTCTAACATGGCTGGGAAGTATTTGGCATCTTGAGGGAACTTTTAAAGGATAGAATAAAACATAAGGTACCATTATTTTAACATGGCTCGGAAGTTCTCAACATCCGGAGAGGATAGAATAAAACATAAGTTACCATTATTTTAACATGGCTCGGAAGTTCTCAACATCCGGAGAGGATAGAATAAAATATCAAGCATTAATATTTTAACATGGTTGAGAAGTACTCAATTGCTATAGGAGTTTAACATGGTTAGGAAGTGTTATTGTTTTTGTTTTTTAATTGATATTTAAATAATAATTTTATCAGTCATAATAATAATTGATTTTGTTTTGAAATAACAAATAATAACTATGTGTAGAAGAACATTGAAGGTTAAGTTGGGGGAAAATGCTTAAATTGATGTTAAGAAAATTAAGATCGATAACAATGGGTATATATACATTGAAAGAAATTTAAGAGTGCCCACAAAAAGATTCAACTAAAATATTTTTATTTTTTATATTTTGTGTATATTCATAAACAAACTAAAAATAGAGACACTCTCGAGCACAAATTTGTATTTCACTAATTTTGAATGACATGACTCCTAAAAACAATCGCTATCAACTATTGTACTTGTAACTTGTCTCATCAATAAGCTACTTCAGGTGAGATAATAGTTAACTCGAGTGGCAATAAGGGAAGGGCTTAAATTCTTACGCAGTAAACTATGCTTATCAATTAGGACCATCATTATAATATGGAAATAAATATTAAGTCTTCTTGTTATAACATGTAAGTTGATCTCAACCAAATATTAGCAATTAATAAAACTATTAGAAATTCTATCTCTTAAATTTAACAAACATTCATCTAAGCTAAGGATCTATCATGAATTTGTCAAAGATTGAGCTAGATCATACTTATCCATATATAAATATTTTTAAAATACAATAAGATAAAATTTTCTTTCTTGCATACTTTCTCATTTTGACAAATAATTGTATAATGGTCCGAAAGTCTATTCGGATCAACCTAAGTCCTATATTTATCCAGTTTTTCTATCAGAGAGATATTGAGAAAAAAACTATCAAATCTTTTTGCTATCCCGTGCTCCCCCAATCTCCCATTTCGTCATGTTGGATTAATGGGGATAGGCTCAACATCCACCAATTCTGCCCTTTCAAACAAATCGACAAAATATGGACTAAGTGGTCCTTGTTTTGCTCTCGGCCCCCAAATTTCATATGCTGACCAGGTAAAATATAGGGCACCCACAATCACCAGATTGGGGAGACTGAAAGTTCCTTCTACCTCTATCATGTCCCAGAACAGTTCTTTTGATAGATAAGGACCGTAAATGTTCAGCAGATTGATTTCTTTCAAGAAATCTATAAGGCGGCCTGATAACAGGATACCTGCAAGTACAAAGAAGGCCCTCAGTTTGGCCTTCCGAGGGTTCCAAGCAACAAGAAAACCTCCCGACAAACCAAAATCATTCACATAAGCCACCTCCAAATCCTTCTTGATTATCAAGAAAATAGAGCTCATTTTCACCCCGACAACCATCATTTCTTGCAGGAAAACAACATCAGGTTTGACTCGATCAAATATACTTTGAAGGGCAAGTTGTTTATGGGGAATCCCCACTCCCCGAATATTTATGGATGTACAAATCATTTCTTAACCCCGACTAGGGATTTGATTCCTCTAAGCACCTTGGAATCAGATGTGGAAAGGGAGGGAACCGGTAAAAATGGAGATGCAGAAGAGTCCACCACTTTTTTTCCCTTGTGCTTCTAGTTTTTATAGGCCTATTTTCAAACCATCCATTATGGCCCCTTGAGGTATGGTTCGGGAAAGGTTACTAGCAAGGCTATTCAAGATGGGTGGTGAGCAATTAGGTGGGTCATGAATAGGAATAGGAACCCCATTTGTCTAGATACCAGAGAAAACTTTCAAGGGGACCTTCTTCAAAACTTCACAAAGAGGTATGGAGAGATCAGGGGCCTTGGGAGAACATAGCGTTGGGGAGGACTCAGATATAGTGGGGTCTTCTTCTTCTACGACCCCAATACTAACCTTGGTATCTAAAACCCCAAAACCTATTTTTATGGATATGATGGGGAATAGGGTTTTTTAATCCAAAATACCATCATCTTAAGAAACACTACCGGTGAAGGGAATCGGGTCCCCTCCACCATCAAAATCCTTTGGTATGGATTCCACTAGATACATAATACTTGGGACCCCAGGGTCTTTTAATTGTCTGTCAAGGGCCCCCTCGGTCTGCTGAGCTAATGAGACCCCCTTATAGAAAAAGGAAGCACCTGTTAACACTGTTTCCCCACATAGTCCTGCTTTTCTTCTAGGGATTTTGCAAAGTCACATTCAATAGGATTTAAAGACGAAATAAAGGGAGGGTTAAGACATTGCAACTTACCCATAAAAGGTTGGTCCACAAGTAGTGCGAGGTCATTAGTGACCGGGAGCGTATCCAATGGGTTGAAAGGGTGCTTCTCATTTAAATGAGTTTTTTTTAAATTGATTTAAATAAGTTTTTGTGGAATTAAAAATACAAAAAAAAAATTGAAAAATTTGATTAAAATAAATTAATTAATTAATTAAATAAAACTTCTATGTATCTATTGTTGAGTATTTGACTAATTTTTTACCTTAATGAGGTTTGCTACTCTATGCTCATGGATTTATTATAGAATTTAAAGAAATATAATTTAATCTTCTTACATGTCCGAAATTCGGGGTGGAGGCTACACCGATCCATCATGTGGATTGCAATCCTCTCGTTCTCCATACGATATATAATTTGACTCATATCTATATTAATGATTTTAAAGGTTTTTAAATAATTTTTATGCTCCGTTTTTATCGGTTGGAATTATAGATATAATGATTCAATTTGTATAAAGCATGAGCTAAATTTATTTTTATAATAAAAATGAAATTTAAATAATAAAAATCTTCCCTTTTTTTTCACTCTGTCACAAACATCAGAATTAAGTTTGTACCAGTTTGTAATATTGAAAGCATGTGATTTCTGAAAGCATGTGATTTCTGAAAGAACGTGAGATTTCAACAAGGTGAAAAATATATAGCATGGTAGAGTATTAAATGCTGCTACATTAGCTTTTTTTTTTCAGAAGGAAAAAATCCTGTCCTTGTTATTCAATAAGAGAATCAAAGGGCATCCGATATACCATCCCTATCATAGGGATACAATCAAACAAGATCATGAAAGTGGTTCGCTTCAGCTAGATTCCAGGAACGAGCCTCAAAGACTCTAAAGTTGGCAATGGGGAAGGGTCTCAAAACTCATAAACCGAGGACTAAAAGCCAAGGCATCAAGAAGGGCATACAATAGTAGTCAGTCCCTATCAGCCATAACAAATCGTGAACACGAAAGTGCAGAGCTACTATCAAAAGTACCGCTCCATATTCATCCAAAGGGGTGCAAAAAAAAGGAGGAGAACAAGCTCATGCACCGAGCTCAAAAGAGCTGGAAAGTATCAGAAGAGGCCAAAAGGTCATCAAGAAATTAAGATAAATTGCCACATCCAGGAGCCAAAGACAAGGCAGATTTTGATAGTATGTCTACAAGCTGGTTGTGTTCACGATATGTATGGCTGAAAGATAAGTGAAGGAAACAAGTGCTGAGGCTTCTTGTATCCATACACCAATGACTAAGATCCGACGGCTTCAGAGCAAGATTTCCCTTTGCCCAATTTATGATGATAGCTGAATCACCAAAAATGTCTAGACATGGAATCCCCATCATTTTTGTCACAGACAGCAAAGCCCAAAGCGCTATCAGTTCAGCTTTGGTATTTGTACCAGTACCCGCCCCCAATGCAAACTCAAAAGAGTGAGACTCGTTCAGGAACAAGCAGAAATCGGCTCCTCCTTTATAATTTATAGCTGCCCCATCAAAGAAGCCATTGGGGAAGACAAGAGAAGGGCCCGTTCCACAAGCTCTGGGATTTTTAACCTTCATACTAGTAGCCTGATACATCTGGGAGTAATATTGAATCTGATGGAGAATGCCCAAAGTCATTGGCTTTTTTCCTTCAAAGATGCAGAGATTTCGTGCTTTCCAGATAACCCAGGTGGCGAAAAAAGGTAGGAAACAACATTCAGAGTGTCTAGAATACCTTTCTATCCAGTTACCCAAAAAGGAGTTGAGATTATCACTCTTGTGAAGAGGCTGAAAGTGATACTGCTCACTTAAGCATTCAAATAGAATTTTCTAGACAGAGTAAGATGAGAAAAGACGCTGTACACTGTCCTCACCCAAGCCACAAAGTGCACAGATGCCAGGCCCGTTCCATCCTATTTTCTGGAGATTGTCCCAAGTAAGTATTTTGTTTGCCAATGCCAGCCATATGAAACATCGGATTTTCATGGGAATAGTGCAAGACCAGAGGAAAGCATGAGTTTTTCTATAGGTCGGAGGAGATGAAGAGAGAACAATTAAGTCAAATACCAGCTCTGGCGTGACAGTACCATCAAATTTATTATGGTCCCCATAATAAGGAATCAATATGTGAATTGAGCTAGATCTTGCCATGTTCCAAGCATCTAGTATAGTTTTCCCATGCATGTTTCCAATCCCCAACAATATTCAAATATTCTGCCGTATACCAGTAATTGTGATGACCATGGAGGATGTTCTGTGCGTGGAAGAGAGCAGTAATACCAAGATCCTCAAGATACTCTCTTAGACCCAGGGGCAGCTCTGATAGGGAGTGTGTTCCAATAATCGGGTCAATACCCACGAGAATGTTCTGTCCATTGCCAACATGCCAAGCCAAGAACTTTCTGAGCCACGAAAGAGTGTGCATGAATCCATTCCAGATCACTGAAGCTCCACGGACTGTGAAGTTTTTCCCTTTGAGCCATGACACAACATATTGATTCTTCAAATATTTGTTGATTAAAACCTGATGCCACAGACTATTACCTTGAAGTACCATCCTTTTTTTTTTAAATCTCAAGGCAGTGTTGAACCAATGGAGATTTTTAATACCCCAGCCACCTTTTGCTTTTGGCCATGAAAGGTGCATCCAATTCGCCAGATGGTACTTGTGTTTTTCCCCTGTGGAGCGCCATAAAAAAGCAAAGGTTAACCTTCTGAGTTTTCCCAACACTGAGGTAGGAATAGGAGCAAGGGCCAGCCAATAGACCGGAAGGCTGGATAACACAGCTTGAACAAGAATCAATCTGCCATCGAGGGAGAGATACTTATGGGACCACTGAAATATTCTTTTTTCATATTTCTGAATCAGACATATCCAATCATTAATCTTGTACCCCAATGATTTAAGGAAATAACCAAGATACTTAAAACTTGTGGAAATTGAATCCATTTTGTAAGGAAGAACCCTACCAATACAAAGAAGGGTTTCTTCATCCACATTGTTAAAGAGAAAGCTCGATTTATCCATAATGATGCTCATCCCAGACGCTTTGCAGAAGGTACTTAAAATGACTTCGAAAGCCATCCATTCATGCAGGGTACCAATTCCAAGAAGAATAACATCATCAACAAATAAGAGGTGTGTAAGAGCGAGGGATAACAAGATTTGTATACCTCTCATAAGACCATTCTCCCTGGCATCCGAAATCAAGAGACTGAGACCTTCAATAACAAGTATGAAAAGCAGGGTAGACAAGGGACAGCCTTGTCTGATGCCTCTAGAAGCGCTGAAGAACTTTGATGGAGTGCCATTAACCAGCACAGAAAAATTTGTTGTTGTTAAACATCCCATGATCCAGTTGACTCCCATAAGAGGCACCTCGATCTGGATCAAAATGAGTCTAATATAAGACCAATTCACTCTGTCAAAATCTTTAACCAAATCCAGCTTAAGAATGAGAGCACATGTATTTTTAGTTTTGACCGAATGTAGGATCTCTTGTGTAATACCTATGGGCTCGACAATTTGTCGGAGAAACCCAAATTGTTCCTTGGATATGAGGGAGTCCAGAAATGGTTTTAATCTAACAACTTTAATTTTGGAGATGAGCTTATAGATCAAATTACACAGAGAGATTGGTCTAAAGTCAGCAAAGGTTGTAGGCTTATCCTTCTTAGGAATCAGGGCAAGGAAAGTGGATTTCAGAGAGGAAGTAATCCTTCCAGATTTCTTGCATATTCCACAGCATTAAGTAAATCCTTACCCAACAGGTCGAAAAAGTGTATAAAGAATTCGACAAGCCAGCCATCAGGACCAGGGCTCTTATCTTTTTTGAAGGATCTCAAAGCTCCCTCAATCTCGGTCATAGAGACATAATCAATGAAACCACTGGGCTCCTCAAAGGGGAGCATAGAAGGATACAACATGACTACTTTGAGCTGGGCTGGAATATAGGTTTTTTTATCCTCACTGAAGATGTGAGAAAAATGTCTCTTACCCAGTTCCTTAAGAGTTGTCTCATCCTCCACGCTGTGTCCATCTTCGTCCTCTAAATCCCAAATAGCATTTTGATTCCTGCGTCCCAAGGCCAAAGCATGAAAGTAATTAGTATTCGAGTCTCCATGCATGGCCCACTTAGCTCTACTCTAGAGTTTCCATGTGAGTAGGTAGTGGTCCAACAACACCTTTTTTTTGTTCTGAACTGATTCAAAGTTGACTGGTCCTCATGGGATAGAATACCTGAGGAAGAACAAGTAAGAAGGGCACCAATTTCATTGTCCAATCTATGAGACTCAATCTCCATAACAGCTCCTTTTTCTTTGATCCAGGGCTTAACATCCCTTTTAAGTAATCTGAGCTTATGGGAGAGTAAGTCCAAGTCATTATCAAAATCTGAAGGTGTCCAGACAGGCCAGCTCCTAGTAACCAAATGGGTGAAATCCAGATCTGTTGAATTTGAAAGGGTAGTTACGTGACGCCTCCTTATGGTTCCATTCAAGACAAATTTGAAGATGATCAGATATGTCAGAAGGATGAACCCACACACAGTGCACCTTAAGTTTAGGGATCAAGGAAGAAGATAGCAGGAAACAATCAAGTCTTTTTACTGATCCCATCTTCCCCAGCCCTCCCATTTCTCCAAGTGGGTCCAGCAATAGAGGGAGCAATATCCACAAGATCAACCGAATCAAAAAGGTGTTTGAAATGTGAAGCAAGAGGATCGATGACAGCCTTTTTACCCCAAGTCTCTAAGGCACTCAGAGTCAAGTTTAAGTCCCCTCCCAGGATCAAGTTAGGAGTATTGAGAAGACCCCCTCTCAGGGCAATTTCCCAAAAGGGTTCCCTGTTCTGGTAGGGACCATAACAGTTAAGGATAGCCAAAGGAGTGGACAGACCCCAGAATCTTGCCTTGACAACGATTCCTTCAACTGTTCCAAAGGCACGACATCTAACCAGGTGAGGGTTCCAGGTTATGAGTAAGCCCCCCGATAGGCCCGAAGCACTTATTGCAAAAAATTCCCAATTAGGCAGAAGTTTAGAGAAGGAAAGGAGATATGGATAAGAGATACACATCGTTTCCTGAAGAAGAATTAGGTCAGGAGCAATCGAGTGAGAAAGAGACCAAAGGCAACATTATTTGGTCTTACCTCCCAAACCTCAAACATTAAGAGACAAGATTTTCATTAAGGAACAACAGGGAGGGGAGACGATGCTCTAAGTCCCCAATGAAGGTTTCCTCTCACAACATTTTTTATTCGGATAGAGAGGGGAGTATAAGGAGGAGAGACAGTGGATAGGACCCCAGAAGGATCCAATTTATCCTTTTTTTTGGATTGTCACATTTTCAAAACGGATGGAGTTCAGATGGAGGGTTGAGGGAGAAGAGGGAGTTGTTTCCGAAAAGATCGACAAGGATCTTTGGAGCGAGGGATCAAAAAAGGATGGGGAAGATACAGGGCTATGAGGAGAGGGAATAAGACGAAGAGGTGAATCATGTGGAGGAAGAGGCGAAAAGTCCTCATGCGATGTTAAAGATGGTATAGAGGGAGTAAGTAGCGGGCTAGAGGCAAGGGGTGGAGGTGCCCGAGGCAAAGATGCCTGAGAGCATGGAGGAGAGGGAGAAGGTAGCTCAGCAGGAGAATCCAGGATAGGGGCCTCGAGGTTAACACTATCTAGATGATAGGCAAGGACAAGAGTGGAATCCATCTCATTAATGGCCTCAAGCAGAGAGTCAGAGACATCTTCAAAAAGAGACAGAGCCTGAGAATAAATACCCGTTTTTGGATGCACCGGAGCAAAGGAAGAAGATGGACAGCGAGAAACTGGAGAATCATCCTTGTTGGAACATGACAAACTATTCAGGAGGAGAGGGCACGTTCTTCGAAGATGTCCAGTATCATGGCATTGACTGCATTTGAATGGTACATGGAGATAATCAAATCTTTAAAACAAAAGGCGTTCCTTGCAAAGAATATCCACCTCTGCTGGTAACCCATGAGAAATATCCATGTCCACAAGCACCCTAGCCATTCTCTTATCAAATGTGAGATGGAAGTCATCATCGACCGCAGCAAATCTGCCGACAATATTTGCAATACCTTCAAGAATACTTTTGTTCTAGAGGGGAAAGGGTAGATATGGCAGGAGTACCCAGAGGTGACGCTTAGTCACCCTTTCCCTAAGTGTGTCGAAATGTGCGTGCCAATGCCCTAAGACCAAAGATCCATTTCCAATTCTCCACATCGAGTCGAGTATAACCGCTGCATGTTCAGCTTCTAAAAACACAAAGACAATCCAGTCATTGGAGAGCAAACTGATAGTTGGGATATAGGATAGCAACGGTTTCCAATGAGCTACTGCCCATTCCACCCAGTCTTTCTTCCCCATATGACATTATTCCATCCTACCCACCAGTGCTCTTGTACACAAGGAGGCCACATGGTCCATGAAAATGTCGTGCTTCAGTACATAACAGAACTTGCCCGAAAGGGCCTTTATACCCTTGAATTTCCGCTTCCTGCGGTGGTGAGAGGAATCCCGATTATCACCCATGTTGAGACCCCCGTCACGAAGAAACCATCAGTACCAAGAGAATAACACACAAGAGTCTGAGCCCCTTGTCAGGGGAAAAACATTTGTTAACAGTCCCCAAGAAGGGTGAAACCCAGATGAACGTCGTTACCCACTAACCAGGGTTCCTTCAAAATTCAAAACCCCAATAGGGAAAGGCAAGCTGTAACCCCAGCGCTCCACCAAAGAAAGTCGTTACCCACACACCAGGGTTACCTCTAGAAGTCAAAACCCTAACAGGGAAAGATAAGTCGTAACCCTAGCTGACAGGAAAAACCAGGTACCTTGTCAAAAAAAAAAAAATTCCAGACCGACAAACCCCAAGGATAAAAGGAAAGGAAAATGACTATTGTAGGCACGGACAAGAACATCGCAGTAACTGAGGGTGAAAAGGACAATAACCCAAGTTCCCCAGAGATAAATAGAGAGGCCACAGAAGTCAACCCCATGGAAGCAGGGTATAATGAGTGCAAGAAGGAAAACACACGCTGACAGATGCAGATAAGGAGACAGGAATCACGAGCAAACGATGTAGAAGACTCATGCAGGGGTGGTAGCCCCACAAACCTGAAAAACAAACACAGAGGCAACGGATAAAATCCATCAATTCCCAATTTTTGAGCTTGGTTGGTACTAGTCCCCTTGGGAAGGGGAGGAACTCCAAGTCGCCACCCTCTGTAAGAGACAACACAGCATCCAAAACCCACGAGAGCCCAAGACCGAGGCTCACCACGAAAGGAAAGGAAAAAAACTAGCAGAGCAAGGTGCCAGCCTCATACAGGACCAGAAAACAACCATCAACCCAAGAAGAAAAGGTAGAGGGTAAGTAAAGACCGGCCGAGAAGACAATAGGGATATGAAGGCTGACAAAGACAAGATAAAAGGGTAAAAGAGAACCCGAGAGATCAGGGTTTTGAATAAGCCGGGCCATGGACAAGAAATAGCACCTCTGAGAGAAAGCCGAAACAACAAGGTGCCAGAAAATCTTGAGGAACCCTACCATGGCAGCGCTCGCAACGTTCCATCATAACTTTCCATGCACTTTTGTTCAGCTGCACCAGCTTTATGCGCCATTAGATCTCAAACTAGTTGAGATTCAAGGGTCCACAAAGCTGCTGCGACAACACTAAATACTCTGCCCCATGCTATATATTTTTAGCCTTTCAACAATAACGAGTTTCAGTTCACTTGTTGTTTCTCCTTCCCAAGAGATATTTGTTATAGGTTAATAATGTATGTTAATAACAAAATCTTATTGAATTATTTTTTTTGTAATCTAATTTAGAAATAGATTTGGACTTTTTATATTTGATTTAAGTTTTTTTAACAGAAGAGATGACTTTATATATATAAAATGTTTAACAGCACATGCATTCTGTAGACAAATTTTGTAAACATATTTGATAAAAAATTATCTATATCAAAATTTAAAAATCTTTTCAAACATTTGATATATATTTTATTTAAAATCAATACTTTTTCAGCCCTATTCGCTAGTAACAGTGAACATTATGTATATAGTGTGGTTTTATCTGTCCACATCCTATCCTTAGGATTGTCTAGAATCTTGCATTGTTTGGTTTGGTTTAACTTTGACTATCTTAACTAAATCAATCAATTTGTTTAATATATTAGTCAAGGTCGTTGTTATCGCTGTGCAATTTATATTTGAAACAGGTTGACGAAATCTTTGCTCTAACTGTTGAGAAGAAGTGCATCTTATCATTCAAATTCCATTGGTTTGTTGAATGTTGACTAAAACAACCCTGTTTTTATCTCATAAAATTGTTTAATACAGATTCTTCAAATAACTCAATATTAACTCGTATATTAAAATAAGTTTAAGTTTATAGTCCATGGCCTTTGCTAGAAAAGGGGCGTTAAAGTGACATTTACATTTTTTAATTTATTCGAATTTTATATTTCAATGGCAACTAGAATTTTAATCTTCATTGGCAAATTTGAGGAAAAAAAAGATTGTTACTTACTTTTACTTTTTTTCTTTATATTAATTATAGAAAATTTACTAACAAAAATTAAAATTTTTATTTAAAAAATAGAAATAAAAGATAAAATATAGAAATATACACATTTAAATACTAATAACTAATAATTAGTAATAGTAATAAATAACTTTTATGTGTGTGTGTCCACGCTGTCTTGAGATATAGATATCAATGACATGTAAAAATAAAAATGCACTTCAAAATGAAGTGTGAAATTGAAATTTACACTTCATTAATGACTTATACATTGTTGGGAGTACATTATTGCTACAAGGGACTTAACATGGTTTGGAAGGTTGTCACACTCCAAAAAAATACACAATAGAAAACAAATTATAATTTAATGTCATAAAGTGTTTCTCTTAGTGGTAATTATTTTCTTGTCTCCATGACGACAGGACTTGTCATCCTTCTAGAGGTCAAAATCCAACTATGATAATTTTCGGAAATAAAGCGGCTTGCAGGCTAATGGATATACTCTTTGGAGGTTGTTGTTCCCATGGTTAAAAACAAACAAAAATTAAGTTTCTTTTTGCAACAAAGGATTTGAATCCTAAGGTTGGGACCCTTGTCTAAGTCATGAAACACTCTAGGGATATGTATCTAGCTCCAAATATGTGTTAAGGTTATAATTGTGGTTTTTACACTACTTGTAAATGGGTGAAGTGGTTTAAAAAGGAAAAAATACCTAGCAAGCTCCAACATACCATGATGAAAATTAAAAGAGGCATAACCTAAGCTAATAATCGTCATGCAAAGGTTAAACATATGCAACTATGGGAGTTACATGGGTTTTAAGGTTGCATGTCATGGATGACTGCTCATGTGAATTAATAAAAGGTTTAAATGAGGTTTTAAGCTGTCAAAAAGTCGTGGCTTGGCAGTTGACAACGTAGCTAGGAAAATTTAATGTTTGGCAAACTTAACTGCTCTTCGAAAAAGGGGAAAGGATATTGGCCCTCCACCTATAACTTCTCACGATCCACATCGTTGATTGAATAAATATTAGGTTTTATGTCAATATCTGTGTAGTTACTTGGTTGTGAAATTGATCCTTCGTTCACTATGATGGTTGCTTGTTGGTTCCATTTCTAAACTTCCTTGTTGCAAGTTAGGATTAGCTAAGCTTTTTAAGGTTACCTCCTAGCATGAACACCAACGAG
>LPNX010369288.1:7260-70345 GCA_001517045.1 Pseudotsuga menziesii | reverse complement strand
TAGTTTTACTAGTTTTGAATCTAAACCTTATATATACTATGTTTTTTATAGGTGAAGAAGAAGAGGACCAAAAACAAATGGTTACTCAGTCGGTTAAACGGGTTGAAGGCCAGTCCTGGAAAAACCTTCGTCCAAAAGTAAGTATTATTTTAACTACTCAGTGTTTAGGGTTTAGTTGACTTGCCATCATTTACGTTTTGATTTTTTTCTAGTTGCAGTGATACTTGTGGGGATTTGTCATTTGCACAACCAGAAAACCTTTAGGATGTTGCTCTTGAAACATATTGGTAGCAAGGGTTGTGTTTACAAAAACAGATAGGGCTCACTTCCTCCTACGCAATCCATTGTTCTATTCCAAGGTAAAAATAAATATCAACCTACTCTTAAATTTGATTTTTCATAATAAACATCCTCCGAAGTAAATCTAATGCTTTTAAGCCTTGCATGCATGTACAAATCATGGTGTGGCTCCTTCTCTAATGACAAATCCATTCTGTCGAACTAAGGTATGTATTATATCCTAGTTTAGAAGTCGGTTGGTAGAGATCAACTGTTTTTCCAACTTGGAGTTTTTGGGAAGAAAAGGGCTTCTCAACCTTTGTAATTTTAAGATAAGTTAGCAAGCAATTTTGTAATAATGGATCTATTGTTGTGTGACCTTGATAACCCCCGAGATTTTAAAAAACAAACTGTAGGGTTTTAAGTTATAGGGTCTTATTGATTTTGAATATAATGTATTGTTTATGAGCTTAAAGTGTTGGTTACGTTTTGATTTGGGGTTTTCAGCTAAAAGTATGTTTCAATTTATCAGTGACTTTGTAAGCAAAATAATAGCTCACTAGGGACTTTCTTAAATTGACTATTCGTGAACATTTTGTTATTGATTTCTTTGCTTGGCCTATCGTTTTAATCTATTTATATAAAAAATATATGGTTAACAATATATACATTGTTTAATAGCTATTAGCTCTGTAATTCAATGATATGAAGCCTCTCGGATCTAATCTTTGTCTAGGTTTTCCTTATTTGATCTCTGAGGTTTTCTAATTACAGATATTTGAATTTGAAAAGAAATATGTTGTTAGGGTTTGTATAATATGATAATGATTAAAGAAAAATAGAGAAATATCTACTAATTAAAATGCTCTGTGCATGAACAGTTGATACAAGAAGAGATAATAAAATATTAACATACTATAAAAAACTAATAAACAACTTATGCATATGAGTGGGCCTAATGGTTAAGAGCATGTGTTTCCTCTTAGGAGGTCACGGGTTCAAATCCAGAGGGGGGTAGTGTATGTACACCTCTGTAGACTTTAGCAGTTAAATCGCTGCGCAGAGGGGGGTCCCTTGTCCCACAAACAAGGGGGTCTCTTACACCAATTTGGTGTCTCGCTTGGCGGTGACCTTAAAAATAGATTATTATTATTATAATAGTTTATAAGTTCAGAAAGATTAAAAATTTACTTCCATAATTTAAATAATAAGTCTAATGTGCCAGATTAATTAGAAGAGAACATGTCCTCGCTTATGGGAAAATGAAATTGAAGAGGTCATTCCTCCCAACCAACTCCCAAATAATTCAAATTACTTGCTCTAGAACCCCCAAGCCTATTCGTTGAACCACAAGGGAAAATATTGATCAATGCACAATCTCTCTGCATAAACTAGATCATTTCCCCTCCATCACAGGCCTTTTGCTTAATCGATGGATACAATAGTTTATAGTATTGATGGCCCTCTATTTTTTCATATTTTGTCTATACATTAGATCAAGAACTTAAGTCTTTTAAATGAATTTCCTCCTATGTATCGTTTATTTAGACATCATTTGCATGGATTTAAAGGATATTTCATGAAGTTCATAACAAGGTATAATTTTAACATTATTCTATCTTATTTATTCATTTTTAAGAATAAGTTTAAAAGATTATATATAATGAATTAATTACTTGGGGTATAGCTCTTTGGTTATCTTGCATATTTCTTCCACAAATCTGCTACCTGATTCGGTACCCAATCCTGTACATGTTCTGGCACCCTCTGAGTAGAGTATCGTTGGTTTAGATATTTGGGGGATTCATTTGCCCAAAAACACACATGGGTTTGTGTTTGGTTGTTTCAATATGGATTGTGAGCTATCAGACATCATTCAACTTCCCTATTCTCTCCAGAAGTTATGGCCACAATCTCAAGCAATCTAGTAGTGGTGTTTCCCGTCATCTCTCCCGGAAGAAAAATTTGGGATCGATTTCTGAGCAATATATGAGGAATCTGGTGAAACTGTTTGAAACCCACTTCAAAAATAGGGTCATTTACCCCGATACATGAGAATTTTGTGGAATTTCACAAATATGGAGAAAAATGTGCCCGAACAGACATGATTTTTCCATAATTAGGGCTACGACCGGTTTTGTAAAATTAATAACTTATTGAACGGATTGTTAAATTGGGGGACTTATATTATCCATTAATCCATTGAATTCATGTATAAAAATGGCCTCTTCATGCGTAAGGAGGGGATATTGTCAACTATTTTTCAAACCATTAATCAAACTCTGCATTTCCCTTAAGTTTTAAAAAACTATGGCTGACAGCATTTGAAGGGAGGGCCCAACTTCAACCTCTGTGTGTGCTCTTACATTTCGATTAGTAAGTGTGTTTTGTTCATATTTCCATTTAAACTCTTGCCAAACTGTGTGTTTTTAACATTATTTCATGTGAATGTGTTTTGCTTTAGTTTGAATCTGCAACTTTAATCTAGTTTCTTTTCTATGAGAAGATTATAGAATAAATAGAATAGTGTGTTACATCTTGACTCGATTTTCTTATTGATGCATTAATTTATTCACTAGATTTATCCTTTCTGTAGATATTGCTTGCTTTGTGAATTTTACCTGTTATAGAAATAACTCATAAAAGCATCTTCAAATTTAATTTCTTCTTACTATTTAGGAAGATTATGTTGTCATTTTATATAATGAACCTCTGGCCGGAAGTTAATAATTTTAAATAGTTTAGTATTTTTTTCTCGTAGCAGATAGAGTATTTGTAGTAGCTTGGATTAATTTACAATCTATTAAATGTTTGGAACATATTTGAAAATTTATAGTTTGTCAAAAATTTGGCATGAATTAGGATTTATTTTTCTGAGTTCAATTTGAATATAGATAGTAGTTAGGTTTTGTTATGAGATAATCCTATAGCTTGTATTATGTCTTGGATAGATAGCATTAAAGCGATTTTAAATCCAGAGTACTTAGTGATTGGAGAACTTTATAGACTTTGATAGTGGAATAACTATTGTGTTGGTTTTCTCTATTTAGTAAGGAAACTTCAAATCTTGAGAAACTCGTAATTTGTTTACATTTGAAGCTATTGAGTAATATTTAAGTGAGGCTTTTGAATTTGTTTTGGACAAATAGAGAAATTTTGGAAATAACTCTGTTTAAAAATGATTTTTATTTTATAGTTGAGTGAAGTTTAGTGGTTTATTTTATTTAAGTTTGAAGATAATAAAGAGTGCATTTCTTTTATAATTAGGTCGAAACGAGATTTCTTTATTTTGTCATACTGTTTTTCATAAGATTTAGAACTCTTTTGCAGATTAGATTGATTCATTATACGAATGAGTTGTGATCATTTTAGTTGAAAGAATTGAATAATTTTAAATCTTTTTAAATTAGGGAGACACGATTAGAAGTAGTTTTGTTCTATTGAAATAAAATCAAAAGTAGTCTTGTTATTTCAAATTTAGGATTTCTAAAATAGGTTGAGGGTTGAGAGTCTTCTGAAGCTATTTAAGATTCCTTTGATTGGCTTTGTAAACATAGAATTCTTTTCTTTTGACCTCTGATTGCATACAATGAATGATTTAAAATAGTATGGTTAGAAATTAGTTTAGTGAATGAATGTTTCTGTAAACTATATTTTTAAATATTTTCTTGCATGTTGTTGAGTGAATGAATAGCCTTATAGTTTGTGACTTTCTTTGGCATTTGTTCAAGTTAAATTAGGCTAGATTAGGCTACTTTAGGATTTGATCTTGCACATATAGTGCGTGCACCTCTAAGTTTGTGACTCCCCAGCCGATAATTTAATGTTCAGTTATGAGTGTGTATGTTTTTGCTAGCAAGTATTTTGACTAGGACTTGGTCATTTATGAGCCACCTGCTCATTATTGCTCCACAAGGAGTCTCAGCCTAATTTTGAGGAAGATGCCTCCTGCATCACTTGAGGTTTTACTCAACAGTTTTTTGTCATTTGTCATTCCCCCTTGTGGGCCAGCAAACACTTTTTTTACGGCTATTCAGTTTCGATTTCTCTCATTTATTTAATTATTAAATAATAATCATTCTATTACAATTATTTTGATTTATTTGTCAAAATATCAAATAAAAATAAATATTCAAAGTCTTAACAATTATTATTTGTTCGGTGTATTAGAAAGGTACTCATCAAGTACAAGGGACTTAACATGGTTTCAAAGTATTCAATAGCAACAGGGGGCGAACAATAAGCATAACGTTCGAGAGAATTTAATGCGTCAATGAAATGCATTTAGATCGTTTGATGTATATGCACCCCATCGACACATTAAATGCTCCCCATGGGTAAAACAACCCCCTTGGTAGCAATTCGATTTCCAAAGTCGTTTATGGCCCTAACGTGGCCAAAACGAACTCAACAACACCCAAAATTCATGGCGTTGTTCTCCCACTCGTTGGGAAACACTAAACAATGAAATTCCCCACTGTGGGCATGTGGAAACTACACCAAAACGTCCAGCATATATCCCAGCCACTAGAAGTTAACAAGAACACTTCACGACCATGGTAAAAACACATGAAATTGTAAAAACGTGAATGGAAAATGCATTAGCGGCTCCAAAAATGTGAGGAAGATGTAACCCAATCCCTGGCATTTACAAAAATGACCTCCCATCCATGGGAAAATGAAGCCAACAACAAAAAACGTGGAATGAAAACACACAGGAAAAACTCCAAGTGCTCCCCAAAGCCCCAATGTGAAGGAGAATGGTGAGGAAATGGAAAAGTGTGGGTGCATGGAAGATTGGCATACGTTTTTGGGCATTTTCCTTACCAAGGAAGTCAGAACACATTTTTCAAAAATGGGTTCGCTGCCCAATTCAAATTTTTGGCCATACTCTTCCCATTCCATGCAATAACTAACTCAACTACATTCTAGCAGAAATAAATGATTAGGGAAAAAGACAAGAAAGGTAGTTGACAGTTTGATGGGTTCTGTCATGGACATTTGGCTTTTCCCCATTGGCCCCAAAGGATAAATATTCCTCCCCCCTTATCCTTAGGAAATCATGCCCCCCATCTCATTATTTGTTGCATTGACATAGCTGGTTGTGGGTTTTTAATTAATTGCATATTTACATGATGATTCAAAATTACAATGTGTCGGCTAGCACAAAATACTATCGGCAACGATTTTAATCGCCGAAACATAAAACGCTAAATCGATGGTGGGGGGCTTTTGCCTTTAGCTCCACACAACGATTAATTACAATATATACATCAAATACATTTTAATGCAAACGAGGTCAAAACCGGGGTGTTAAATTAGTGGGCGGTGGTTTCTTGCCAGTTGTATTTACATTTAAAGAACCTTATAAATATCGTTGTAAGATTCCATGCCAAAGTGAGCAGGAGAGATGCTCTTGGGGGCCTTGGCAAACCAATAATAAATCTATTATTAAAGGTTGGTTTTTCCCTAGGGGGTCACTCTAAGGTAAATCTAGTGTTGTTTTATGATTTAACCAATTTAAAATTAAATTTTATATGTTCTTGGTTTTATAATTTTTCTTTTTACTACTCAAGTCAATTGAATTTTATTACTCAGTTTATAAGATTGTGAGTATTGCCTAAATATGATTGTCTATTTATATGAGTATAATATATATTTTTTTAATTATAAAATACAGATTTATCCTATTTTAACTGTTGAAAGCGCCTCTCTGCGCAACAAAATCCCTACTCGATTTTTATCTTGTAGATTGTTTAATAGAAATTCTTCGAATTAAATTTTGAAGAACTCAAAATAAACTCGTATCTTAAAATAAGTTTAAGCTTAAAGTCCTTGTCCTTTGCTAGAAAAAGGGACGTTAAACTCACATTTACATTTTTAAATTTATTCGAATTTTATATTTCAATGGCAACTAATATTTTAATCATCTTCGTTATAGTTGAGAGTTTGATTCGCATTTGTAAACGATTTCTTTGTCAAAGATTATCGCAATTTACAGTCTTTATTTTATGCCAATTTTATATTTCATTGACAATATTCTATCCAATCTTTGGAGTAATCAAACGATATCTTTGGAGTTGAGAATATCCTATCTTTGGAGTTGAGAGAATTATAAGAACTTCTAAACGATTTATTTATTTAGAATGAAACATTTTTATATTTCATTCACAATATCTTATCATCATTTATATTTCAATGACAATATTCTATCTTTGGAGTTCAGAGATTGATTAGCATTTCCAAACGATTTCTTTACCATAAAACATCATGTTACCAATATTCTAACATGGCTGGGAAGTATTTGGCATCTTGAGGGAACTTATAAAGGATAGAATAAAACATAAGGTACCATTATTTTAACATGGCTCGGAAGTTCTCAACATCTGGAGAGGATAGAATAAAATATCAAGCATTAATATTTTAACATGGTTGAGAAGTACTCAATTGCTATAGGAGTTTAACATGGTTTGGAAGTGTTATTATTTTTATTTTTTAATTGATATTTAAATAGTAATTTTATTAGTCATAATAATAATTGATTTTGTTTTGAAATAACAAATAATAACTATGTGTAGAAGAACATTGAAGGTTAAATTGGGGGAAAATGCTTAAATTGATGTTAAGAAAATCAAGATCGTTAACAATGGGTATATATATATTGAGACAAATTTAAGAGTGCCTACAAAAAGATCCAACTAAAATCTCTTTATTTTTTATATTTTGTGTATATTCATAAACAAACTAAAAATAGAGACACTCTCGAGCACAAATTTGTATTTCACTAATTTTGAATGACATGACTCCTAAAAACAATTGCAATCAACTATTGTACTTGTAACCTGTCCCATCAATAAGCTAGTTCGGGTGAGATAATAGTTAACTCAAGTGGCAATAGGGAAGGGCTTAAATTCTTATGCAATAAACTATGCGTATCAATTAGGACCATCATTATAATATGGAAATAAATATTAAGTCTTATTGTTATAACATGTAAGTTGATCTCAACCAAATATTAGCAATTAATAAAACTATTAGAAATTCTATCTCTTAAATTTAACAAACATTCATCTAAGCTAAGGATCTATCATGAATTTGTCAAAGATTGAGCTAGATCATACTTATCCATATATAAATATTTTTAAAATACAATAACATAAAATTTGCATTCTTGCATACTTTCTCATTTTGACAAATAATTGTATAATGGTCCGAGAGTCTATTCGGATCAACCTAAGTCCTATATTTATCCAGTTTTTCTATCAGAGAGATATTGAGAAAAAAACTATCAAATATTTTTGCTATCTCGGGCTCACCCAATCTCCCATTTCTCCATGTTGGATTAATGAGGATAGGCTCAACATCCACCAATTCTACCCTTTCAAACAAATCGACAAAATATGGACTAAGTGGTCCTTGTTTTGCTCTCGGCCCCCAAATTTCATATGCCGACCAGGTAAAATATAGGGCACCCGCAATCACCAGATTGGGGAGACTGAAAGTTCCTTATGCCTCTATCCTATCCCAAAACAGTTCTTTTGATAGATCAGGACCATAAATGTTCAGCAGATTTATTTCTTTCGAGAAATCTATAAGGCGGCCTGATAATAGGATACCTACAAGTACAAAGAAGGCCTTCAGTTTGGCCTTCCGAGGGTTCTAAGCAGCAAGTAAACCTCCCGACAAACCAAAATATTCCACATAAGCCACCTCCAAATCCTTCTTAATTTTCAAGAAAATAGAGCTCACTTTCACTCCGACAACCATCGTTTCTTGCAGGAAAACAACATTGGGTTTGGCCCAATCAAATATCCTTTGAAGGGCAAGTTGTTTATGGGGAATCCCCACTCCCCGAATATTTATGGATGTACAAATTTAAGAGTGCCCATAAAAAGATCCAACTAAAATCTCTTTATTTTTTAGATTTTGTGTATATTCGTAAACAAACTAAAAATAGAGACACTCTCGAGCACAAATTTGTATTTCACTAATTTTGAATGACATGACTCCTAAAAACAATTGCTATCAACTATTGTACTTGTAACTTGTCCCATCAATAAGCTAGTTCAGGTGAGATAATAGTTAACTCAAGTGGCAATAAGGGAAGGGCTTAAATTCTTATGCAGTAAACTATGCTTATCAATTAGGACCATCATTATAATATGGAAATAAATATTAAGTCTTCTTGTTATAACATGTAAGTTGATCTCAACCAAATATTAGCAATTAATAAAACTATTAGAAATTCTATCTCTTAAATTTAACAAACATTCATCTAAGCTAAGGATCTATCATGAATTTGTCAAAGATTGAGTTAGATCATACTTATCCATATATAAATATTTTTAAAATACAATAACATAAAATTTGCATTCTTGCATACTTCTCATTTTGACAAATAATTCTATAATGGTCCGAGAGTCTATTCGGATCAACCTAAGTCCTATATTTATCCAGTTTTTCTATCAGAGAGATATTGAGAAAAAAACTATCAAATCTTTTTGCTATCCCGTGCTCACCCAATCTCCCATTTCACCATGTTGGATTAATGGGGATAGGCTCAACATCCACCAATTCTACCCTTTCAAACAAATCGACAAAATGTCGACCAAGTGGTCCTTGTTTTGCTCTCAGCCCCCAGATTTCATATGCCGACCAGGTAAAATATAGGGCACCGTAATCACCAGATTGGGTAGACTGAAAGTTCCTTATGCCTCTATCCTGTCCTAGAACAGTTCTTTTGATAGATAAGGACCGTAAATGTTCAACAGATTGGTTTCTTTAGAGAAATCTATAAGGCGACCTGATAACAGGATACCTACAAGTAAAAAGAAGGTCCTCAGTTTGGCCTTCCGAGGATTCCAAGCAGCAAGTAAACCTCCTGACAAACCAAAAGCTTCCACATAAGCCACCTCCAAATCCTTCTTGATTTTCAAGAAAATAGAGTTCACTTTCACCCCGACAACCATTGTTTCTTGCAGGAAAACAACATCGGGTTTGACCTGATCAAATATCCTTTGAAGGGCAAGTTGTTTATGGGGAATCCCCACTCCCCGAATATTTATGGATGTACAAATCATTTCTTAACCCCGGCTAGGGATTTGATTCCTCTAAGCGCCTTGGAATCAGATGTGGAAAGGGAGGGAACCGGTAAAAATGGAGATGCATAAGAGTCCACCACTTTTTTTTTCCTTGTGCTTCTAGTTTTTATAGGGGAAAAGTTTGTTTTCAAACCATCCGTTATGGCCCCTTGAGGTATGGTTCGAGAAGGGTTACTAGCAAGGCTATTCAAGATGGGTTGTGAGCAATTAGGTGGGTCATGAATAGGAATAGGAACCCCATTTGTCTAGATACCAGAGAAAAATTTCAAGGGGACCTTCTTCAAAACTTTGCAAAGACGTATGGAGAGGTCAGGGGCGTTGGGAGAACATAGCGTTGGGGAGGACTCAGATATAGTGGGGTCTTCTTCTTCAACGACCCAATACTAACCCTTGTATCTAAAACCCCAAAACCTGTTTTTATGGATATGATGGGGAATAGGGTTTTTTAATCCAAAATACTAGCATCTTGAGAAACACTGCCAGTGAAGGGAATCAGGTCCCCTCCACCATCAAAATCCTTTGGTATGGATTCCACCAGATCCATAATACTTGAGATCCCAAGGTCTTTTAATTGTTTGTCAAGGCCCCCCTCGGTCTGCTGAGCTAATGAGACCCCCTTATAGAAAAAAGAAGCACATGTTAACGTTGTTTTCCCCACAGAATCCTGCTTTTCTTCTAGGGATTTTGCAAAGTCACATTCAATATGATTTAAAGACGAAACAAAGGGAAGGTTAAGACATTGCAACTTACCCAGAAAAGGTTGGTCCACAAGTAGTGCGAGGTCATTAGTGACCATGAGCATATCCAATGGGTCGAAAGGGTGCTTCTCATTTGGTGCTTCTCATTTAAATGAGTTTTTTTAAATTGATTTAAATAAGTTTTTGTGGAATTAAAAATACAAATTTTTTTTAAAGATTTGATTAAAATAAATTAATTAATTAATTAAAACTCTTATAAATATAAATTGTATTTAATTTTTGTTTTAATTTAAAATTAAAAATAAAAAAACATAAAATCATTTAATATAATCTTTTTAAGTGTAATTACATATTCTACCATTACTACTACAAAGTGTAAACTTATTGAAAACTCCTCACTTTTTACAAATGAATCGAGTCCCTCAACTATTTTGGTATGGAATTCTTAACAATTTAAATTCAAAATAGCCCTCAAATAAGCATAGTTTTCAAAGTCTTACTTTTAATCTTTTAATTTAAAATTAGTTTATAGAATACTGTAACTATTTATAGGATTTATTATTATTATTTAATTATATTTAATAACTTACCTCCTGAATGGTTATGTTTTATAATTAGTAATCACATTTTAAGTTTTTGATTTTTTACATCATAACTGAATGGTAAAGAGTGTGGATTATTATTGCTAGAGATTCTATTAAGAGTTGGGATTTTTTTTTTTAAATATTGGAATTGATTAAGAGTAAGTGGTTTTATAGATATGAGTCTAATGTAATGAGTTAGTTTGAGTTAGTTTAATTAATTGTTGTTAATGTTTTTGGGTATTTGATTAATTTTTCACCTTAATGAAGTTTGCTACTCTATACTCATGGATTTATTATAGAATTTAAAGAAATATAATTTAATCTTTTTACATGTCCGAAATTTAGGGTGGAGGCTACAACAATCCATCATGTGGATCGCAATCCTCTCGTTCTCTATACATAATTAAATTGCACCCATTGGCGATTGGGGAGGTTTTAATGTAGTTCATCATTCAACCTTTGTTCAGAGTTGATGGTAGTACCATGGCAATTATGCCCTCTCCTCTCTGAGTGATTTTATTGCCTTCTGGGAAGCTGAGAAAATGTATTTCTCTAAGGATAGCTTTCGAGTTTCAATGCTAGGAATTTGGCGTTTTTGCGGTGTTCTCCCTTCGCATTTACAGGAAAGTATTCCTCATGGACAAGCTAATCTTCCCGACCTTGCCATCACTCCTTTATCTAGTTCTTATTTCTTTCGGGTTAATGTTTCTGCTTTCTGGATTGTTCTCCCAAGGAGCAGAGACTTTGAGCTACAAGATTCAAAGACAATTATGGCCCGAAGACTCGGAGCAACCACGCGTCAAAGAAGTGGAGGGCAAGGATGCTTTGGTAATCATGGTCGCAGAAGATCTATTAATAGTGGGTATGATAGCTCGATTCTCAGACATTTGAGAAACATGTCAGATGATTCAAAGGAGGAAATGGTGGTAAAACAATTGGTTGGGAAAAAAGCTCGAATTCGGCATGAACACTAATGGGCAGTCAAGAACATGCTTGCCCAGATTTGTATGCATTCACATGATATCTCTTAGGGAAACAATCCTTCCTGCATGTCCCCCTCCCTTGCTACGATCCCTCACATCTCCTCCTCTCCTGGCTCTTCTCAAGTCTCCAATTCACCTGAACAACATGGATTGTATTAGAGTAAGGAACCCTCATTGGCTCATGATAGAAATGGCATTACATCTACAAGCAGTCATAAAAGAAAGCATGTGGAATGCAATGTTGTTGTGGATCTTTCATCCTTCTAGAAAATAGAGGGACTGCCAGTTAAGGAAGCAGTCCACAACCCATCCAACTCTGAAGATTGTCGTTTCCCAATCGTGGAGGAGAAGTCTAAAGACGCATACACTATGTACAACAAGTAATTTAACGAGTTTTTTTTTCTTCTTCTTCTTCTGGAGTTCTACCAACTTTTTTTATGCTTTTGGTAATAGTAGAGGCAAGCCATTTTTGTTCTTGATTTCACTATGTACCCCACATAACTACCTTTTCTAGGCTTTGCAAGCCTGGTATTCATTCAAGGATAGGTTTTTCAACATTTTTTAGAGATAGGTTTTTCAACATTTTTTAGGATGGGAAATCTATATTGGGAAGGCTTCTTTTTTTAAAACATGCACAGATTGGCCTTCACCAACTAGTAGTTTGATTTTTTGAATTGTATAGAGCCACTCTGGACTCCATACAATATCATACTCTTGTGCTTGTAAGATTTTTTGTTATATACTTTGCAACTTAAAAAAATAAAATTAAACTTTTCACCAAAATTTGACTCATATCTCTATCTATAATTTGACTCATATATCTCTCTCTCTATAATGATTTTAAAGGTTTTTTAATAATTTTTCATATCTATATATATAATGATTTTAAATGTTTTTAAATATTTTTTCTGATCGGTTTTATTGGTTGGAATTATAAATATAAATTATTCAAATTGTATAAAGCATGAGCTAAATTTATTTTTATAATAAAAATGAAATTTAAATAATAAAAATCTTCCCTTTTTATCACTATGTCACAAACACCAGAATTAAGTTTGTATGAGTTTGTAATATTGAAAGCGTGTGATTTATGAAAGAACACGAGATTTCAGCAATAACGAGTTTCAGTTCACTTTTCGTTTCTCCTTTGTAAGAGATATTTGTTATATGATAATGAGGAGATGGCGGAGATGAGGGTTTACAGGGATTTCAAGGGTTCGTAGGTGGATGGCGTCCCCGGTCGGTCTCCCTCTGGTGGTTGTAATGCCGTATTTTCGGGTGTCGTTGCTTCAGTTTCCGTCGGCTCCCTCTGAACCGTCCTGTTGAACCCCCCTTCTGTTTTTTGGGCAGCCTGTTACGTCGTTTTTTTTAGGGTTTTCTGTCTTTGTTCCTCTTGCTTTCATTACTAGATTTTGGCTATTGTTTCGATTGTCTTTGGCCCATGGGCATCCACCGACGACTGGAGTCCCTCCTCAGTGATGAGGACTAGTACCAACCAGTCTAATAAAGTGGGAATTGTAAATAGAAGTTGGTGTTTGCTCATCCTTGAGTATCTGCTCATTTTATTCTTATTGTGTGGCAGTTTGGTTACATTTTCGTCACCCTTCCTCGTCGACATCGGTGCTGTTTTACTCCACACGGGTTCTAGAAGATTCTTCTTCTCCTGTTTTAATGGGGAATGGTTGTCCTAGTTGCTTTGTCGCTTTCAAAGCATGTGGGTATGATTATGGGCTCCCTGGGGTTTGATTCCTGGCTTGTGACACAATATTGTCGGGCTGACTTGTGAACCCACTTGGGACTTTTCCCGTTTTTTCGGGGTTAGCCTGTCCTTATTGTGGTTGTCTTTTTCAGAGTAGTTTGGTGTTAGCTAGGGTTTCATGGTCAACAAACCCTGGATGAATGCCGTTGGTTTGTATCCTAACTAGGGTGTGCTCCTAGGGTTTCCATTGGCTTCGTGCGACTCTTTCTGTCTTCTTTCTTAGACTTGTCGGTTTTCTGTCTTCTGGCGAATCTATTTTGACTTACCCTTGCAATCCCTATGTCGGAAACCCATGATGGGTCTTCCGACGCTCCGGCAGTTGGATGTTCTGCTCGCTATCGACGTAGAAGGAAGGCAAAAGCCCACAAGATCCTCAAGGGTAAATTACGTTATGTGGTGGGTAGAGATATTTACTTCGACAGGGTGGAGGCCTTATGTTCTCGTGCTCTCATAGGAAGGCTGGAATATGCTACAATGGATAAAAAGGACTAGTTTCAGTGGGCCACTGAACAGTGGAATCCATTCCTGACATATGTTCCTGCCATCAGTCTTTTGGTTCGGGATTGGATTGTTTTCGTCTTTTTGGAGGAAGCACATGCTACTTCCATCCTTAATCATTTGTGGAGAGTGGGCAAGGGTTCTCTGGTTTTAGACAGGTGGAATATACATTTTGATCTAGCTCGTGAGAGGGTTAAAAAATGACATCTTTGGACTCGGATGCCTGGGCTGCCTTTCCCGCTTTGGAATCGTGCTCTTTTGGAGGGAATAGGGAACACGATTGGTCGTTTTGTAGCAGTCAATGAAGATTTTATGAATACTTACGACAAACGGATTGCCAGGGTCCTAGTGGAACTGGACATCTCTAAAGGTCTGCCGACTGATATTGAAATCCTCTGCCATGAGCGACTTTTTTCTCAAAGGCTCAACTGTCAGGGTATCCCCTTCCGATGCAGCTGCTGCCACGAAACAGGCCATCTGCGACGAGCCTGTCCGTCACTTCGACAAATTTCTACTTCCCTGGGCTCTTGTTTTCCTCCTACACCTCAGCTGTCTCCCTTATTGGACCAAAGGCATTTCCAGGTAAGAAAGTCCTCGGTTCCTCTGGTTGCTGCTGTTGAAAATATTAAAAACGCTTGTTCACTCTTTGATGATGCTTTAGATTCTGAACTAGCTTTCATGGACACTGTTGAAGTTAGAAGGGACTTTGTAAACCCGTTAGCTTCTCCCCTGCCTTTGGTTTGTTCATCCCTTCGTAAGACTTTGACTGGTGCTCCTCCTCTTAGCGTTGATGGGAGAGGCTCGTCTCCTGTCTCCCCACCCTTAAGCTCAGGATTACCACTTCCTTCACGGTCCCCTCCTCCGTTGATTTCCCGCCTCCCTTCTCCCGATATCCCACCTTCTCCTTTTAATGTGACTCTTCCTCATCCTCCTCCTTGGGACAATGAAGCCCTTTCTGATGTGTCTTGCCCTGCTATTGCTTCTCCTGGTGCCTCCTCCTTACCCGTTCCATCTCTGGTTGATGAGTCCAGCAGACCTCTATTCACTGCTTCGTACTTCCCTCCTTTCGTAAACACTGGTCCTTTGTCGACGGGTTCTCATCCCCACAGCCCTGTCGATTCCCCGTCTTTTGCAGACCCTACTTTACAAAAATCTCTGAACATTTTTTCAGATAAGACTCCTCTATCGCCATCGGTTCTCCCCCTTGATTCCATCCGTTTCGAGAAGGTCACTATTAGGAGAAAAAAACATAATTCGTCTTTTTATGCTGTGACTCTTGCCCTAGCCCCTTACACTCCTTTATCCACTTGACTGAAAAACGCGGCTCGTAAGCCTGCCTCCTCATCTCAAAGGGTCCTTAGAGGTTCGACCCCACTTCAAATTGATACCTGACGTGTATTCTTTCCTTGAATGTTCATGGTTTGGGAGGATCATCCAAACAAAAAAGTCTTCGTCATTTGATTTTGTCTCTCTCTCCCGACGTTGTGCTCCTATAGGAGACAATGACCAATTCTTACCCAGCCCTCTTTTCCTTCTCCAAGTTGTGTCTGGGTTGGGAGTTTTGTGCCCTCAGTTCAAATGGTCTCTCGGGAGGAATACTCTCTGGTTGGAATCCAAAGCTTCTCAGATGTAAAGCTTTCCATACGTTTGCTGGTATCTTTCTTAAAGCTTCGATACGTGGCTCGACTTTCTCTATCTCTATCCTCAACGTTTATGGCCCTTATCTTAATCGAGATTCTTTCTAGAATGTTGTGGCTTCGGGTGGCCTTCTTTCGATGCCTAACTTTATTCTTGCTGGTGATCTGAACTTAACTTTAAATGCCTCTAATATTTGGGGTTCTAGAGCGCAACTGGACCCCCTGGGTCCTTTTTTCTCCAAATTATTCTTTGATCATCATTTAGTGGATATTGCCCCATCCTATGCAAACCCAACTTGGAGGAATGGTAGGATGGGGGAAGAAGGCATCTCCAAAAGACTTGATCGTTTTTTGCTATCGGATCAGCTCATTAGCTCTCTTCCCAGACATAGAGTTTGGGCTCATAGATGCGGGATTTCAGATCATTTCCCAGTTCTGCTTGAATGGAGAGAACAATAGAATCCTTGCCTTTACCCATTCAAATTCAATCATTCTTAGTTAGGGAATTTGGATTTTATTAATATGATCCGTACTGAATGGCCTCTTATCCATTTAGATTATTCTTTGGATGTTATGAATAATCTTTCATCCAAGCTGCGTCTTCTAAAAGAAAAATTGAAATCATGGACTAAAGTGGAATCTCAAAAAATGAAGGATAAATCTGTTTACATGGAGGAGGAAATTAATTCTCTTTTACTTTCTTCTCAATTTGCTATCTTAAATGACTTACAGCAGTGCAGATTGAGTTCTCTTAAAGCAGATCTACAAAAGCAGTTGGATCATGAGATATACTCTGCAAGACTTCAAAGCAGAGTCACTTGGGTCGTGAATGGGGATGCCAATACCAAATATTTCCATGTTGTGGCATCGACACACAAAAATCATAACGCCATCTGGAGTTTACAAGATGAAGAAGGTAATTGGATCTCGGATGACCATAGCATCAAAGCCCTTGGGGTTCGCTATTTTAAAAATATTTTTGCTGATGATCACTTGACAAATATTTCTGCTCAGTTGAAGGTTATCCATCTTTTTCCTTCCTATATCACAGGGGAAGGGAAAAAGGCCTTTACTAGTTCTGTCTCTCTTTCAGAAGTAGAGAGGGCACTTAAAAATTTCAAAAAAGATAAATCCGTAGGGCCTGATGGCTGGCCGGTTGAGCTCTATCTGTCCTTTTTTGATCTTCTAGGTCCTCTTCTTGTCAATATGGTGGAATCCTCAAGACTCTTGGGTAAGGTTGCCCCATCCTTAAACTCCACCTTTTTAGCTCTTATCCCAAAAGTCGAACATCCTGTCTCTTTTGTTGACTTTCGGCCTATTTCTCTGTGCAATCTCTACTATAAACTGATCTCTAAAGTTGCGGCCCTAAGGCTCAAACCCTTTTTAGACTCCTCTATCTCTCCTCAGCAATTTGGATTCTTGAAGAACCGTCAGATCCTTGAGCCAGTAGCCATCACTCAGGAAGTCATTCATACTGTTAAACTGAAAAGGAAATGTGCTCTCATCCTCAAGTTGGACTTGACAAAGGCCTTTGACAGGGTTAATTGGACTTTCATCCGTCTGATACTTATCTAGATCGGGGTTCCCCTTGTGGGAGTGAATTGGATTATGGGGTGTATCTCATCTACAAACTTTGTTGTCCTTGTTAATGGATCCCCATCTACCTTCTTTCCGGCTTCTCGTGGAATCAGGCATGGCTGCCCTTTGTCCCCCCTGCTATTCATTTTAGTTATTGAAGGTCTCAGCCTTCTGATTGAAGATGCCAAGAGAAATGGTAAAATCAAAGGAATCAAGATTTCGCCTCATCTCTGCCTCACTCATTTACTATTCGTAGATGATGTGATTTTATTTGGTATGGGTTCATATGAGGAATGGATAGCTTTCAAAGTATTACTTGACACTTTTTGTGAGGCCTCTGGCATGTGTATAAATGTGGATAAATCTTGTTTTCTCCATTATGACTTGGACGCTGCCCTTCTTGGTAGAATAACAGGCCTCCTTCCCTACAGATTTTCACATCTCAATCAAGGTTTCACCTATCTTGGTTACTTTCTGAAGCCCTCAGGTTATTTAGTCAAGGATTGGCATTGGCTCTTATCAAAATTCGAGAAGCGTATCTCTCATTGGACTAATAGACTCTTGTCTATGGGTGGTCGCCTAGTCCTGGTTCGCTCTGTTCTCTCTAGCATACTTGTCTTCTGGATGGCCCTTGTTCCGATTCCATCCTCAATCTTAGACAAGCTCAGGAAAATGATCTTTTCATTTCTGTGGGGGTCATCAGCAAAGCAAAAAAAATTCCACCTCGTTCATTGGCATCTTCTAGCGCGTCCTATATCCCAAGGGGGCTGGGGTATAAAACACCTCCCAAGTTTCAGTTTATCATTGAGGTTGAAGAATTTCTGGAATGCTCTGAACAACACTGGCATTTGGCATCACCTTCTCTCTGCAAAATATATGAAGAATCAACCACTGCATACTTGGCTTCGAGAGAAAAATTTCAGAACTCGGAATGTCTCGATTATATGGAAAGGCTTTCTTAAAACTTTGCCTTGGATTGGAAAAGGAATACTCTGGCAAGTGGGCAATGGTTCATATATCCGACTTAGTGTGGACCCTGTTGTTGGCATGGGTAGCTCCTTTATTCTCCCAGCTGACTTGAGAGCTTACCTGGAAGACTATGGGATTTGTACACTAGAACAAGCAAGAAACAATACTTCCTTTGCTTCAGAGTATTGGTTCACTGCGGAAGAGATTGATCTTAGTGGAGAATGGAAAACTCAACGGGAAAATTATATTAGAGGGTTGGAATACAACAGAATCCATCTAAAGGACCTTCGTGATTCGCTCCTTTGGTCTCACAGCAATTACGTGGGCCCTTTGAGTGCTGCAAAAGGATATGACTGTATCTCTTCGATCAGTAATTTAGAGGATTGCAACCCTGAATTGGACACTCTCTAGGCTCTAAATATCCCTTCGAAATTAGTCTGTCTCATCTGGCTATTGGTTAATGGAAGGATCCTTACATGGGATCAGCTTCAATCCCGTGGGTTTCTTGGTCCAAGTCGGTGCGTTCTGTGTGAAAGGAATTGCGAAGATATCAGGCATCTTTTCTTGGTATGCCCCTTTACAATGAACATTTTCTCGTACTTGGTTGCACGTTATGGTTTCCCTTTTCCCTCTTTCAATTCCGTTCAGTCCTTTCTAGATCAATGGTTTAACAATACTGCCTGTTCTGCTGCGTTTAGATATCTTCCTTTATTTGTTTTCTGGTTTATTTGGCTCCTCCGCAATAAATGTTTATTTGAAAATCGGAAGCCTTCTGCTTTTTTGCTTATCTCCAGAGTAGAGAGTTATCAAACTCTTTTTCCTGTACCTCAAAAATCTCATAAAAGCCGGAAGATTGGTCCAAAACCACAGCAAGTCTTTCCTTGTGGATACTTTGATGGTGTTGCCGCAATGAATGTAGGAGGAGCAGGTTTTGTGATCTACCTAAATGAAACCCATTTTTTCAGTTTCTCAATGGGCTGTGGATGTAGCACGAACACAAGAGCAGAATTATTGGCTCTTTGGGCTGTTTGTAGAGTGAGCTTGATGATGGGTCTGCCCATTCATCTGATTTATGGCGATTCGATGGTTATTATTGCATGGCTTAACAGACTTTCAGCCCTTGATATTCCCACTCTGATGCATTGGTGTGATGAAATAAAAAATATGCTCCAACTTGTCCCACCGGTGATCTTCAAGCTTATATTTCGCGAGCATAACATGCTGGCTGATGGCCTTTCAAAGCAGGCTCTGAATATGGATATTTCTCTGAATCATTGGATGGGATGGTCATTGAACATGGCCAATTTATACTTTTTTAGCTGTTGATTCCCATCATTTTTTTCAGCATTTGAATGTTAAGCAGTTGATTTACTCTTCTTTGTTTGTTATGTTTGAGACCTATCAGCTAGCAGGTCTTGCTCAGGAATGTATGTTTGTGGATCACCTTCGATTTTACAGGATATTCTAACCTGATTTTTCAGGGATGATGAGAAAAGTCTACTACGATCAGACTTTGTTCCATCTGTTGGCTGGATGCTGTGCATGAATGTCTATTATATGTCTATGTGCTGAGCTGGATACTATTTCCTTCTCTCTGTCAAGAAGATAGTAAATGTATAATATGTCTTTTGATTCCTATGAATAACAAAGGCTGGTATTTTTTCCTCTGAAAAAAAAAGGGATATTTGTTATATGTTAATTAAAGATATGTAAATAACAAAATCTTAAATTGATTGAATTATGAAATAGATTTGGACTTTTTTTAGAAATAGATTTGGACTTTTTTATTATTTAATTTAAGTCTTTTAAAGTAAAAATTTACAGAATAGATGACTTTATATATATAAAATGTTTTAATAGCACATGTATTCTGTCTTTTGTAGACAAATTCTGTAAACATATTTGATAAAAAATTATCTATATTAAAATTTAAAAATCTTTTCAAACATTTGATATATATTTTATTTTAAATCAATCCTTTTTCGGCCCTATTTGCTAATAACAGTGAACATATATATAGTGTGTTTTTATCTATCCACATCCTATCCTTAGGATTGTCTAGAATCTTGCATTGTTTGGTTTGGTTTAACTTTGACTATCTTAACTAAATCAATTTGTTTAATATATTAGTTAAGGTTGTTGTTATTGCTGTGCAATTTATATCTGAAATTGTTTGGACGAAATCTTTGATCTAACTGTTCGAATAATGTAGAAATGTAAGGTTGCATAATAGTGATTGGATTGTGTGCATCTCATAACATCAGGAGATAGGTTTGAGATCCATGAGTGTAGGATCTTAGATCTTGGTTTGTTGAACATTGTTCACTATATATTGTAATCATTTGATAATAGATAATTGAATTGGTTGAGTACTATTCTTGTGTGTGTGTCAGCCTTTGGCTTTGCACATCCTCCTCTCAAATTTTCTAAGTTGGTATCAGAGCAACTGAATAAAACAATATTCGATTTTGAAGCAAAGTTGAAGTTTATTGCAAACTGGCTTGAAAAGCCAAAGAATGTTGTAAATGTTGACTATGTAGAATGTATCAGGTTTGTAGATGGTGAAGAGATAATGTTGCAGAATTACATTGCACATAATACAACTAATGGTAAACGAGCCTGGATGACAATTACTAATTTTGCAGATTTTGTTAAACATGAAGGAAGAACCAGGACAACAGAGGCCCAATCAAATACTAGAATGCACTATACATTAATGTGTGAAGACTTCAAGCTCTCAAACTGGAAGAGCAGGAAACGGGAAAACATAAACAAATATTATTTGACAGCGACTAAGGTCAAGATGAAGGAGAAGGAGGATTGTAGAGTTCAAGGCTTGGAACCCTAAATTGTTAGATTGTTTTGTTAATTTGTAAGCCTGACTGAGACTGAGACCAACAGGCATGTTATGTATTTGTCATTACAGAAAATCCATTTCTACATTAAGGGAGGATGTTGGAATAATGTAGAAATGTAAGGCTGCATAATAGTGATTGGATTGTGTGTATCTCATAAGATCAGGAGATAGGTTTGAGATCCATAAGTGTAGGATCCAAGATCTTGGTGTGTTGAACATTGTTCACTATATATTGTAATAATTTGATAATAGATAATTGAATTGATTGAGTACCATTCATGTGTGAGTGCAAGCCTTTAGCTCTGCACATCCTCCTCTCAAGTTTTCTAAATCTAACAGCCAATATCCTATCTTTGGAGTTGAGAGATTGATAAGAACTTGTGAACGATTTATTGAGTTAGAATGAAACATTTTTATATTTCATTGATAATATTTTATCTATGGAGTTGAGAGATTTATTCGCATTCCAAACGAATTCTTTACAATAAAACATCATGTTACCAACAGAATCAAACATAAGTTACCGTTATTTTAACATGGCTTGGAAGTACTCAACAGTTGGAGAGGACTTTACAATTTATGAAGGATATAATAAAATATCAGGCATTAATATTTTGACATGGTTAAGAAGTACTCAGCCTCTATAGGGGTTTAATATGGTTTGGAAGTACTTAACCGTTACAAGGGATTTAGGGTTGTTTTAACATTATTTTTCGAACTACGTTTAAATTTTATTTTATCAGTCAAAATAATAGTCGATTTTTTTATTTGAAATAACGAATAATAATTATTGTATAGTAGCAAGTTATATATAATGGAACATTGAAAGTTAAATTGGGGAAAATACTTAAATTGATGTTAAGAAAATCAAGATGGGTAACAATGGGTATATATATTGAGACAAATTTAAGAATGCTCACAAAAGATCTAACTAAATTCCCTTTCTTTTTTATATTTTGTGTATTCATAGACAAACTAAAAATAGAGACAATGTGGAGCACAAATTTGCATTTCACTAATTTTGAATTGACACATCCCCTAAAAACAATTGCTATGAGATAATAGTTAATTCAAGAGGCAATAAAGCCAAGTATACCAAGAGAAAGGCTTAAATTCTTATGTAGATTTTTAGATCATTTTCATAGTCTACTTTAATGCTTACATGAACATTCTCACTAATAAAAAACAGGGTAAACTATGTTTTATCAATTATGACCATCGTTATAATATGGAAATAAATATTAAGTCTTCTAACATTTCAGTTGATCTCAACCAAGTATTAGCATTTAATAAAACTATTATAAATTCAATCTCATAAATTTAACAAACATTCACTTGAGCTAAATATTTATCATGAATTTGTCAAAGATTGAGCTAGATCATGCTTATCCATATATAAATATGCTTAAAATACAATAACATAAAATTTGCAATCTTGCATACTTTCTTCAAACTTCGTTTTTATTATTATTCAAATCAATTCAATCTAGCACACATGTAATACTAAAGAAGGTTTATGGTGAAAACCTTTAAATAACCTTCATCACGAAGAATATTATGGGTTATTACCATGAGCCACCAAATACCATGGGCCAAAAAAAGCTATGAATTGTAGATGTTTGACTCTCTAACAAGTCAAGTTTATAATATATTTTATAATATTAAAAGAAAATTTGAGGAAAAAAAAGATTGTTACCTACTTTTACTTTTGTTCTTTATATTAATTAAAGAAAATTTACTAACAAAAATTAAAATTTCCATTTAAAAAATAGAAATATTTTTTAAGTGGCAGTTTTGACGTGTAAAATAGAAAATGACGGTACCCGTCAAATTTCAACCCTGATGGGACTTATAAAAGATACATTGTTGGGAGTACATTGTAGCTACAACAGACTTAACATGGTTTGAAAGGTTGTCACACTCCCAAAAAAAATACACAATAAAAAAAATTATAATTTAATGTCATAAAGTATTTCTCTTAGTGGTAACTATATTTTTACGTGTTTGTATAAATATTTCTAATTTATTTTCTTGTCTCCATGAGGACCGGACCTATTGTCCTTTTGGAGGTCGGAACCCAACTATGATAATTTTTGGAAATAAAGCCGTTTGCAGGTTAATGGATATACTCTTTGAAGGTTGTTGTTCCCATGCTTAAAAAAAATTTAAGTTTCTTTTTGCAACAAAGCATTTGAATCCTAAGGTTGGGACCCTTGTCTAAGTCATGAAATACTCTAGGCATATGTATCTAGCCCCAACTATGTGTTAAGGTTATAATTATGGTTTTTACCCTACTTGTAAATGGGTGAAATGGTTTAAAAAGGAAAAAATACCTAGCAAGCTCCTACATACCATGATGAAAACTAAAAGAGGCATAACCTAAGCTAATAATCGTCATGCAAAGGTTAAACATATGCGACTATGGGAGTTACAAGGGTTTTAAGGTTGCGCGTTATGGATGACAGCTCGTGTGAATTAATAAAAGGTTTAAATGAGGTTTTAAACTGTCCAAAAGTTGTGGCTTGCGAGTTGACAACGCAGCCAAGAAAATTTAATGTTCGAAAAACTTAACTGCTCTTCGAAAAAGGGGAAAGGATATTGGCCCTCCACCTATAACTTCTCATGATCCACTGCGTTGACTGAATAAATTTTAGGTTTTATGTCAATATGTGTGTAGTTACTTGGTCGTGAAATTGATCTTATGTTCACTGTGATGGTTGCTTGTTGGTTCTGTTTCTAAACCTCCTTGTTGCAAGTCAGGATTAGCTAAGCTTTTTAAGGTTACCTCCTGGCATGAACACTAGCGAGCTTTTATAGTTTAAAGCAACTTATGTTGTGCTATATGTGGTTATCATCATGTTTGGTCGAGTTCCTTTCTCTGCGCAGTCTTTGATTTGTCTATGTCTCTTGTGTGGAAGGGTTGAAGGTTCCAATGTTCTTTCCTTTGGTTGCTGATGGAGAAACTTTCCTACACCGGCAAGGATAACTAGATTTTAGAAGGTAAAGACGATAAGTTTTTAGCATAATTTGAATTAAATGCAGAACCGAGAGGAAAGAGGATGGAATCTTATGCTTACAGTTTTGGACAGGGAAGAGTAATGGAGAATTTGGAGAAGGAGAATCCTCGGCACTCGGAGCATTTTTAAAAAGGTAAAGTCTCTGAAAACTGTGTTTGTAGTTTCACTAGTTTTGAATCTAAACCTTATATATACTATGTTTTTTATAGGTGAAGAAGAAGAGCACCAAAAACAAATGGTTACTCAGTCGGTTAAACGGGTTGAAGGCTAGTCCTGGCCAAACCTTCGTCCAAAAGTAAGTATTATTTTAACTACTCAAGGTTTAGGGTTTAGTTGACTTCCCATCATTTACGTTTTGAATTTTTTCTAGTTGCAGTGATACTTGTGGGGATTCATCATTTGCACAACCAAAAAACCTTTAGGATGTTAATCTTGAAATAGATTGGTAGCAAGGATTGTGTTTACAAAAAAAATAGGGTTCACTTCCTCCTACGCAATCCATTGTTCTATTCCAAGGTAAAAATAAATATTAACCTACTCTTAAATTTGATTTTTCATAATAAACGTCCTCCGAAGTAAATCTAATGCTTTTAAGCTTTGCATGCATGTACAAATCATGGTAGGGCTCCTTCTCTAATGGCTAATCGATTATGTTGAACTAAGGTATGTATTATATCCTAGTTTAGAAGTCGGTTTCCAGAGATCCATTGTTTGCCCAACTTGGAGTTTTTGGGAAGAAAAGGGCCTCTCAACCTTTGTAATTTTAAGATAAGTTAGCAAGCAATTTTGTAATAATGGATCTATTGTTTTGTGACCTTGATAACCCCCGAGGTTTTAAAAAACAAACTGTAGGGTTTTAAGTTATAGGGTCTTCTTGATTTTGATTATAATGTACTGTTTATGAGCTTAAAGTGTTGGTTACGTTTTGATTTGGGGTTTTCAGCTAAAAGCCGATTTCAGTTTATCAGCAACTTTATAAGGAAAATAATAGCTCACTCGGGACTTTTTTAAATTGACTATTCGTGAACATTTTGTTATTTATTTCTTTGCTCGGCCTATCGTTTTAATCTATTTATATAAAAAATATATGGTTAACAATATATACATTGTTTAATAGCTATTAGCTCTGTAATTCAATGATATGAAGCCTCTCAAATCTAATCTTCGTCTAGGTTTTCCTTATTTGATCTCTGAGGTTTTCTAATTACAGATATTTGAATTTGAAAATAAATATGTTCTTAGGGTTTGTATAATATGATAATGATTAAAGAAAAATAGAGAAATATCTACTAATTAAAATGCTATGTTCATGAACAGTTGATACAAGAAGAGATAATAAAAGATTAACATACTATAAAAATATAATAAACAACTTATGAATATTCATAGTTTATAAGTTCAGAAAGATTAAAAATATACTTCTAGAATGTAAATAATAAGTCTAATGTGCCAGATTAATTAGAAGAGAACATGTCCCCGCTTATGGGAAAAGGAAACGGAAGATGTCATTCCTCCCAACAAACTCCCAAAGAATTCAAATTACTTGCTCTAGAACCCCCAAGCCTATTCGTTGAACCACGAGGGAAAACATTGATCAATGCACAATCTCTCTACATAAACTAGATCATTTCCCCTCCATCACAGGCCTCTTGCTTAATCGATGGAAACAATAGTTTATAGTATTGATGGCCCTCTATTTTTCCATATTTTATCTATACATCAGATCAAGAACTTAAGTCTTTTAAATGAATTTCCTCCTGTGTATCATTTATTTAGACATCATTTGCATGGATTTAAAGGCTATTTCATGAAGTTCATAACAAGGTATAATTTTATTATTATTCCATCTTATTTATTCATTTTTAAGAATAAGTTTAGAAGATTATATATAATGAATTAATTGCTTGAGGTATAACTCTTTGGTTATCTTGCATATTTCTTCCACCAATCATGTACCTAATTCGGTACCCAAATGCTTGTACATGTTCTGGCACCCTATGAGCAGAGTATCGTTGGTTCAGATATTTGGGGGATTCATTTGCCCAAAAACACACATGGGTTTGTGTTTGGTTGTTTCAATATGGATTGTGAGCTATCAGTCATCATTCAACTTCCTTGTTCTCTCTAGAAGTTATGGCCACAATCTCAAGCAATCTAGTAGTGGTGTTTCTCGTCATCTCTCCTGGAAGAAAACTTAAGGATTCATTTCTGAGAAATCTATGAGGAATCTGGTGAAACCGTTTGAAACCCACTTCAAAAATATGGTCATTTACCCTAATACCTGAGAAGTTTGTGGAATTTCTTAACAAATATGGAGAAAAATGTGCCCAAACAGACATGATTTTTCCATAATTAGGGCTACGACTGATTTTGTAAAATTAATAACTTGTTGAGCGGATTGTTGAATTCGAGGACTTATATTATCCATTCCTCCATTGAATTCATGTATAAAAATGGCCTCTTCATGTTTAAGGAGGGGATATTGTGAACTATGTTTCAAACCATTAATCAAACTCTGCATTTTCCTTAAGTTTTAAAAACTTTGGTTGACAGCGTTTGAAGGGAAGGCCCACCTTCAACATGTTTGTGTACTCTTACGTTTCGATTAGTAAGTGTGATTTGTTCATATTTCCATTTAAACTCTTGACAAACTGTGTGTTTTTAACATTATTCACTGTGAATGCGTTTTGCTTTAGTTTGAATCTGCATCTTTAATCTAGTTTCTTTTCTATGTGAAGATTACATAATAAATAGAATAGCGTGTTACATCTTGACTCGATTTGCTTATTGATGCATTAATTTATTCACTAGATTTAGCCTTTCTGTAGATATTGCTTGCTTTGTGAATTTTACCTGTTGTAGAAATAACTCATAAAAGCGTCTTCAGATTTAATTTCTTCTTACTATTTAGGAAGATTATGTTGTAAATTTAGTTGATGAACCTCTCGCTAGAAGTTAGTAATTTTAAATAGTTTAGTTTTTTTATCCCGTAGCAAATAGAGTATTTGCAGTAGCTTGGATTAATTTACAATCTATTAAACATTTGGAGCAGATTTGAAAATTTATAGTTTGTCAAAAAATTTGTATGAATTAGTATTTCTTTTTCTAAGTTCGATTTGAATATAGATAGTAGCTAGGTTTTGTTGTGAGATAATCTCGTAGCTTGTATTATGACTTGGATCTAGCATTAAAGCGATTTTAAATCCATAGTACTTAGTGATTGGAGAACTTTATAGAATTTGATAGTCGAATAAGTATTGTGTTGGTTTTCTCTGTTTAGTAAGGAAACTTCAAATCTTGAGAAACTCGTAATTTGTTTACATTTGAAGCTATTGAGTAATCTTTAAGTGAGGCTTTTGAATTTGTTTTGGACAAATAGATAAATTTTGGAAATAGCTCTGTTAAAAAAAGATTTTTCTTTTATAGTTGAGTGAAGTTTAGTGGTTGATTCTATTTAAGTTTGAAGATAATAAAAAGTGCATTTCTTTTATAATTAGATCGGAACAAGATTTTGTTTATTTTGTCATACAGTTTTTCATAAGATTTAGAACTCTTTTGCAGATTAGATTGATTCATTGTACGAATGAGTTGTGATCATTTGAGTTGAAAGGATTGAATAACTTTAGATCTTTTTAAATTAGGGAAACACGATTAGAAGTAGTTTTGTTCTCTTGAACTAAAATCAGAAGTAGTCCTGTTATTTCAAATTTAGGATTTGTAAAATAGGTTAAGGGTTGAGAGTCTTCTGAAGTTGTTTAAGATTCCTTTGGTTGGCTTTGTAAACATAGAATTATTTTCTTTTGATCTATGATTACATACAATGATTGATTTAAAGTAGTATGGTTAGAAATTAGTTCAGTGAATGAATGTTTCTGTAGACTAGATTTAGACATATTTTCTTGCATGTTGTTGAGTGAATGAATAGCCTTATAGTTTGTGACTTTCTTTGGCATTAGTTCAAGTTAAATTAGGATAGATTAGGCTAATTTAGGCTTTGACCCTGCACATACAGTGCGTGCACCTCGAATTTTATGACTCTCCGGTCGATAAATTAATGTTCAGTTACATGTGTGTATATTTTTGCTAACAAGTATTTTGACAAGGACTTGGTCATTCATGAGCCACCTACTCATTATTGCTCCACAACGAGTCTCGGCCTAATTTTGGGGAAGATGCCTCCTACATCACTTGAGTTTTTACTCAGCATTTTTTTGTCATTTGTCATTCCCCCTTGTGGGCTAGTAAACACTCTTTTTACGGCTATTCAATTTCGATTGCTCTCATTTATTTAATTATTAAATAATAATCATTCCATTATAATTATTTTTTACTTTATTTGTCAAAATATCAAATGAAAATAAATATTCAAAGTCTTAACAATTATTAATTGTTTGGTGTATTACAAAGGTACTCAGCAAGTACAAGGGACTTAACATGGTGTCGAAGTATTCAATAGCGAAAAGGGGTGAACAATAAGCATAACGTTCGAGAGAATTTAATACATCAACGAAATGCATATAGACCGTCGGATGTATATGCAGCCCACTGACACATGAAATGCTCCCCATCAAAGTGCGTATTGTTCGCCTTATATTTATAAAAGATACCATGTTAGTGTGAAGTCTCACCTTGACTTCGAAGGTTTGCGTCAGTTGCCTATAAATTCATCAGAAGTCTATAGACACATAAAATCTATGTATTACAGTTTTGGTGAATTGGGCACACCCTCCTAGTCACCCTTCATGATACCCTCCTCCAAAAGGATCGATTAATTCACCTCTAAACATCTTCCAAGTCACCATCCACCCCACCCCTCCACAGAATATGCAGTAATTCACGTGTGTCATAAAGATAGGACGGGATTTACCATACAACCGTTAGCTTATACGAATGGAGGTTTATTTTTATGGTCAATGGACTAAAGATAAGTCCATTCATAAAATCTCTCTACTTCAGTCTCGATCGACTGGGCACCCCAAGTTAGCCTCCCCCAATCTTCCAAATAGCATCATTAATCCAACCATTTTTCCTAAAGACAAGGAAGACATTACCATATAAGTGTTGGCTCAACGAGGGCCTATTTTTTAGGTGAAATGGATAAGAATATTAACTCCCACGTCCATCACAATTTTCTAACAAACAAAACACTAAAGGGATTTTTGATGATCCAATATTGAATAATGAAGCCAATAGCGCTAAGACACCTTGGAAACTGAATCTTGTTACACTCTTGTAGATCATTTTAGATGCATTAGTTTGGGAGTTTTGGTCTCTGTTCAAGATGGGTTGCAAAAAATTATCTTATTAGATTTGGCAGAGATGAGGTGTTAGGAGTGCTTCAAAGAAAGAAATATTGTGGAAGCTAGTCACTTAATTGTGAATCTAATCAAATCTATGAAATTTGTTTTTAGGTTGAAACATCTGAATTAATTATAGTGGAAGGAAGAGGTTATACAGTAAACCACAGTGCCTTCATTCAAATATGAATTCCACGAAAGCTCACTTGTGAAAGGACAAACCACAATGCTTTTATTCATATATCAATTTTAAAGAAGCATACATAGGTAATGTTCCTCCCCATAAAAACAATGTATTAGTTTTACTTCTATGAAATGTGCTTAAGAAGGAACTATTTCGCCAACTCTACATCTACTACATTTATGTATTTAGAGATTATTAAACATTAACAAAAAGTGGTAGGTATTTGCCATAAATTCAAGACAAATCAGAACCATCATTGAAATATGGTCTCCATATTTCCTGTTTTAACCCTTTATCCTAAACAAGTTGCCTTACATTCAATGTGCCTGCTCAGAAAATATATATTTACATGTAACCGCTGCTAAATAACCCTTTCATACATCAAGTAACCCTCAAACCATAAAACCAAAACTTACGTGGTCCATGCAAAAAACTTTGACCATTTGTTTTGTTTCCACTAAAACAAGATTTGAATGAACATACTTAACATTACAGGCTTCCAATATACATAACGATAGGAGAACGAGAATTGGCTTATAGTAATGCCATATCATAGGTTGAATTTTCAACTGGTTTATTTGGCATTATAAATCAAGGTTTCTCCTAAATACAGTCACTGTTGTCTGCAATTTTTCCAAACCCTTTTCCACTTATCTTCCCAAATAGCCCTTGGCTGACATTCCTTTGAAGTTGTTGCTCCCCTCATTGAAACTCTTATATTGTCCTGGATTGTTAGTCTTTGACAAATCAATGTCAGTGTTGCTCTCTTTTGGTGGGATAACCACTAATTGTGCTATGCTACTACAACAGAAAGGGAAAGCTGGAGGAGGAGAATAAGTCGTGGTAGAATCAGGTTTATTGTGACAACACGGTGCTACAATGCAGAGAGCACACATTTGATGGCCATAATCCTAAATCTCAATGGTACACAATTGATCAAATCAGATGCAACAAAACTTAGATTCACTAGCCTACAGATTGGTACATAACAAAGACAACTAATTAAGTGCAACTATAGTTGCATGAAATTTGAAGAAAACAGAAAACTAATACAACTATTATGAATCTCATAAATGACTTAAATCTATCAAGTTCTGACTAACACATAGATATTTGAGATGGGAAACAAGTACACACATCATAAATATTATCTTCAATGTTGTTTTTTTTATTAGTAAAAGAAGACATGGAAGAGAGAGCTCCAAACAAAATATTTTTCTCCCTTGCTCGATTAACCTCCATGAGGGCCTTTTCCAGCAAGAGCTTAGCCTATGGATTGGCTTGACTAATGAATTTCCATGGTGAAGGCCAAACCAATGACTCAATGGGAAAACAACCCTGGGAGAGCAAATCCAATTTCAGAAAACATTCTGGGATGTTACAGGTGCAAAAATGACCTCCCTAAACACCCAAATCGGGAATCTCTCCTTCCCAGCCACTGAGCAACACAAAAACAGGTTTTCCCAACCATGGAAAATGAGGAATTGCATAAAACCATAAGGTAAAAACACACAGCAAGATCCAACTACGCGAGGAAATGAAGAATGTCCATTGGGAATGGAATGGGAATACATTTGTAGGTGTTTCCTTGCCCCACAAGCAATAATTTGTTTTCCCAAAAACAGAAGGCTTCCCCAATACGAATTTTGACTGCCATACTCTTCCATTCCCAAGGCATTAACTGCCCCAACCAACTTCTGGAATAAATAAATGATATGGTGAATAAGAAAAAGAAGGTAGTTGGCAGCTTTATGGGTTCTCCCATTGACATTTGGGTTTACCCTATTGGCTCAAGGGTTTGAATAATTTCCCTCCCTGTTCCTTTCCATCTCTTGTTGCATTGACATAGCTAGTTGCGGGACAACATATTTTGAAGATAGGTATTCTCTGTGTATTTAATTTTTGCAATTGTATTTGTTTAAGAATTATTATGAACATATGAATGTATTGAATGAGATTTGCTTCTGTTATAATTTTCATGTATTATGCATATGTACATGTATGTTTTATTTTCAATGCATTTATGTTTTATGTTCATGGGGCTGAGATCCCCGGTTATGATGGCTAAGCATCAACAGTAGCATTCATGTCCTCTCCTCGCCGAGAGAAGAGAAGAGGGGACGTGACACTGCAGTACCGAGATTCAGTAAGGGTGCATAGGCAGACTGTTTGTATTTAAGAGCTACAACATATGGGATGCATCTGCCAAGTAAAACACGATAATTAGTAGTCTATAGCAATATCTTGATTAGTAAATTATTTATGATGTTCTCTCCTATTACAATAATCATATCGATAAACAAACTACAAACTAAATATATAGTTAAGTTTGAGAGTAAACAGAGGGAATGAGGTAAATCTCGAGAGAGCGTTAAACAATTTCTCAACCAAATGCATCTCGTTGAAGGTGGTTACCCCCCCAAGCCAACAATTCTCGCACGGAATCCAAACATCCTCCTCAAGTAGCAAGGTGCAAAGACGTGCTCCCTTGCTGTCTACATGGAAAAAGGATACAAAGGTTTTTATTAAATCTTGGTGTCAAGAAGGCATCTTTCCTAGAGAAACAAAGAATTTGACATAGTTTCCTGTCAATTTCAGATAGAGGACATGTTGTTCAGGAAAGAATGATCCATTTGGAACAATTTTTGAAGAAAGAGGCTGAATATATTATTGTTTTAACTTTATTTGTTAGGTTGTAGATAGCCATCCTAGCTTTCAGTCTATTTGAGTAGTTATAAATTTGAAAGTACTTTTTCATACCTAATAACCAAGCCTCAGCTTCATCTCCCTTTTCCACTTCTCCATCAAACATAGGAGGTTTTATCTTTTTCAATTCTCCTGAAATATCTTCATATAGTTTATACTTCCTCTTTTTAGGACCATTGTTGTTGTCACTACTTTCACTAGAGTATTTATACTTTTCTTTGTGCGACCTTACTTTAATTCTTGGAGAAGATTTACTTTCACTATCAAAAAAATTTAATTTCTTAACCTTTTGTTTGTATAATATTGTTCCAAATTCGGTTTCATGCTCCTTTCTTTTATCTTTTCCTCCGTTGTGTATTTTATCTAGTAATATCTTATTTAGTTCCTCTTGAGCTCTTAAAAAATTTGTGTTATATTCCTTTACAGTTTGTAATTCAGCTCTTAGATATTTTACAATTTGAAACAGTTTGTAATTCAGCTCGAGAAAGAATGCATCCTCAAATATGACTTGCTAAACACACTATGTCCTACTTTAATGGACATGGCATGTGAGAGATACTTGCAAACCACACCTACTGTCACTTACAACCTACAAGATTTCCATCTGCAAGGTACCTTCACACTCGAGCATGCAAAAAAAACTTTGCAAAAAAAAAATGAAGTCTCAAACTTGACAAGAAAGATTCCAATTAAAAGACCTAGAGATTATAACTTAATGTAGATCTTTATTTAAGAGTTCTAATCTGTATTTATTTGAAAATTTCATTTCTCATTGAACTATGTGAGAACATGTACCCATGGTTCTATTAATCAATCTAACTACTTGCCACCAAATTCATTAACACGCGTACCCATCAAAGTCATCCATAAACACAACTTACTCCAAAACTATCAATAGTACATTCCGTCCTTCAAGCCACCTTCTATTTGAAAACATTATATTTATATCAATACTTAACAACTTGCAAACATTTGCAATTATGACAAGCGTTGTAGCAATTGAATAAGGTAATACTCATATTTTCAACTATTGAAATCTACAATACTGCTCGAACCAATACAATGCATATTATTACTACACAATCATTGCATATAGATTCCTACCCAACAATGGAAGGTCGACAATGGTGCAGAGGTTCGTCTTGGTATGGACCCTTGGGTTGGATGCAAATGGTGACATATTTTACCTTTACCCTTGATTGATAAACTACACTCTCAAGGCCTGTACTTTCTTAAAGATATAGGCTGTCCTGGTGTGTATTTTTTGCTGGAACAAGATTGGCTTTCTGCTGTAAATATTGGTTTAGAGGAAGTGCAGGATGTTGCTTTATGGAATGGTTTTACAACTTTACTTAAAACCAGTTATATAAGGTTATCAAATGTTGTGGATGAGTTTTTTTGGTTCCAGTCTAAATCTCAGAAGTATTCTCCTAAATATGGTTATTTACAGTTGATTAAGGATAGGAATAAAGTGGAGATTACCTGGTGGTGGAAGGTGATATGGAAATTCAAGTCTCCTCTCAAGTCAAAAATTTTCTGTCAGTTTTTATTGTCTAATAAGGCTTTAACTTGGGATGTTCTCTGTAGGAAAGGCAAGGAAGGTCCTGGTAGATGTTACTTATGTAAGGTGGAGGATGAGTCTAACTCTCATTTGGTGGACTACACTTTTACTAAAAGTGTTTGGCATGAACTTGAATCTAAGTTACAGATTAAGGAGTTATGGATAGGAGAAACAATGAATATTTTTTTAAGACTTGGTGTCTTAAAGAGGAATTGAAGCTCATCAGATCTTTACCGGTTATTGTCTGTTGGCTCATTTGGAAGGAAAGGAATCAGAGTTGTTTTGAGGATATTTTACTATTTCCTATTCATGTTTCTTCTCTCTGTTTGGTATGTTGAGATCCTTTCCTCAGGATAATATTGTCGTAAAAATTAGAAATGTGGCTGAGGAAATTATTGACAAAACCTTTCCATGGGGTTTTTTAATGGTTCGGCTATTGGAGATCCTAATATTTGTGGTGCAGGTGGTATCTTATATTTCTCTGAAGATCATTATTTTACTTTTAAAGCGGGATTGGGATTAGGTTCCAATAATTTTACGGAACTTTCTAGTATCAAATTGCTGCTTCATTTGGTTTTGGAAAAACATCAAACACAAGTGCAGGGATTTGGAGATTCTCAATTGGATATTAAGTGGGTCAGTGATTAGTTCATAATGCATAATTTATAGCTTTCCACATTGCTTAATGAAGTTCTTATATTTTCTGATTACTGGAATATGTGGATTACAAGCATATTTATCGGGAAAGAAACTCTTTAGCGGATGAATTAGCTAAAGCTGGTACTCTTATTTAGGCTGGTTTATGGCATATTACGAAGTATCGTTCTTCTGAACAATTTGTGACTATTTTGTCTTCTTAGTTCTCTGGGTTTATGTTTGTCTGATGGAATATCTTTTTGGTAAGATGAATGTTTATGAGGAGATTTTTTTTTTCTAGACAATTTTGTCAGACTTTGTGCTTTTTGGTGATGCCTTTTGAGGTTTCTAGATGAGAATTCTCTCTCAGGTTTTTGACATTTTCTTCCTTAGTTGTGAAGATGGTTATGTCTGTTTATGATATTTTCTTGGTTGTATGGTATAGGCTTGAATGTGGACAATTACATTTTAGTAATGGTACTCTCGCTGAGTGATTTTTATGTGGAAGTGTGTAAACTTTCTCATTACTCATGAAAATGGACAATATTTCTTTTGATATTGATTTATCTGAAGAATGTAATTTTTTATATATGTAAAAATTTAAGATTTTTTTTCTGTGAAAAAAAAATATTCCTACCCAAAGCTACTTAAAAGCTTGGTCATAGTCTTAAAAGCTCTCTCTTACTCTTAAGAAAAGACTTATTGCTAAGCATTTTATTTATTTATTTAAACTATGTTATTTGAATAAGCAAAGACTTTTGCTAGGTAATTATTATTTTTTTATTTAAATCATGTTATTTGAATAGCGTGAAGATATTCCACAATGGACTGTACTCATGAAAGGGTCTACTTGGTACGAGGCAATTATAAGCTCGAATGCCAATTTCTTCTCAAAGTCGTGAAAATTTCTTCATGGGAATAATTACATAAGAAATTCCTTACTTTATTAACACGTTTAAAAAGTCACATCACTTTGAAAAAATAACATTAATATTTGTTAAAGGTATGTGTCAAACTTGTCTTTGTCTCATAGTTTCATGGGAATTCCTTTCTTTATTAACACGTTTAAATAATCACATCACTTTGAAAAAATACCATTAATATTTGTTAAAGTTATGTGTCAAACTTGTCTTTGTCTCATAGTTTCATGCGAAGGAAATAAATTATGAAATGTATTATGCGTGCGAGACTTTCTGGGTCGAGATGGCGTCACTATCTGATGCGTAAGATCTTTCATTGGACAATGTGGACAGTGATGGCGTCACTCTATTGATATTGATTATCTTAAGAATATAGTTTTTATTTATTTATTATGGCGTTACTGTGGAATTAATCATACTCCATTCGTGACAATGATTCTGACTTTTCATTTATTAACCCTGGTTACTTTAGAGTTAAAAGTTAAAAATTAATAATCATAGAAAAACTTTAAAGTATTGAATTAAAATAAACTAAAATATGAGTAATTATTTTTTAGATAATAATAAGAACATAATTGTTTATGAGGGTTGGAGTAATTGGTAATGAGTAATTGAGATGAGAAGTTGTAAATGAAAAATCATGAGTTCAAATCCTTAATTAGTATTTATAAAAGGAAAAAAAATTAAAGAGAAAATATATCACTAATTTAGGGATTAAATTTCAAGAGCTCCTTTTAATTTTAATTTTAAGGGTATATGTTCAACTAACCCTTCACCCATGAAAGAATATATACATAATTGCATTTCTATTTGCAAGTGTGATTAAGTAAACCTTTCATAAAAAGATGTGAGTAAAATATTAACCTTTCAAATCTTTACAATCTTCCAAATGTGGGATAAAATGATGGAGGTGCAAGAAACTGGACGTCTTAATGAATGTACATTTCTATAGCAATAAACCGTTTGTTTCTAGATTAATTTCTTTTGATGATCACTTGAATGTTCACTTTGAAAAAAACTTCTGCAATTTGTAGTCCATACCAAAAAATGGACTGTTGCAAGAATGCATTACCTAAGAATAGTTTCTAATAGTTAGGTACTAACTATAATCTATTCATATCCAAGCATTCAAATTTGTAATCCATTAGTAATTTGGTATAAATTTGTAATCCATTAGTTCACGTCCTTTCATATATATATATATATATATATATATATATATATATTAAACTTTGATTTAAAAGAGAAGATTTAACTCACCAAATTTAGAAAGCTTATTTATCATCATTGATTCGTGGTAAAACTCTCTTCTCTTTGATTTATATAAACACTCATTCACAAAGTAATAGCAACATGAAGCCACTAGGTTGCAACCAAAATTTGCAGTGAAAAGCCCCAATCAACATACAAACCTTGATAAAAACTAAAAAAAAATATTTGCAGTGAACTTCAAAGGAAAAAATGAGGAGGATTTGCTTACCATCCCTCCAAGGATCAAAATCATAACAATTTGCATTTCTTTTGATGATGTGAGTCATTTTCCTAGTTCGAAATAGAGGTTGAGATCAAGACTCACATCCAACATACTCTAAGGCATGTGAGATTATACAAAAAAATAGGTTCATCATATCAATTTTCAATAACCAGATATTATCGAGGACATAGTTAGACGGTTTTAGTTTCTAATTTATACATTGTCTATTTTGAAAGTAACCAATTGAAACACAATCATAACTAATTTAAAGCCAAAGAATTAGGTATACCGAGAGAAGAAGACTATGTAACCACAATACCGACTTGCATATTGAATGCCATTCTACAAGTTTGAGAGGGTCTACACACTGAAGTTAAAATAAGGTCTACACACCAAAGTGAAATCACTGTTGTTGAGGAGATTTAGATTGCATATACCTTACAAAAGCTTCACCTGACTCTAAAAAAAATAAATCTTTCTTTCTTTTATTTTTATTATCAAAAAATAACTTTTTAACTTACTTATCTTTACAAAACCCTTACAACCATACATTAATTCATACCTTCATAGCTCTAAAGCCAACATTACATTAGAATAATGGATGATTTAGCTTGTGAGGGTGAGAAGAATGAGGCAACCCACCTAGAGCATTAATAGATTAATAAATGTTTGATGAGTATTTTCCCAACCAACATTTTTGATGAAATTTTAAAATAAACAGTCATACCCATGGTAGATAAAAAATCCTTAAGAAGTCTTAGCTGCTTATCAAGATCAGATGGACACCTTGCCAAAAGAACAATATCGTCAGCATAAAGAAGAAGGACGATGACTCTTCCAGCTAAGATCGTGCCAGCACAACCTGCTTCCTCTAAACAACCTTCTAGCTTATCGATGTAAATGCCAAATAGGGCAGGGGAGAGAGGGAAACCTTGTTCAACTCTGATATTACACTTAATATCTTTCCACCACCCCTCGTTGGTCTTAAACTTGGAAATTGCATTCTCGTATAACCTTATTGTGGCAACTCTCAACTCGAAAGGAACCTTTAGCTCTTCTAATCTATTCCATAGGTTATTTCTAGGTACCATATCAAAATTCTTTCTAAAGTCCACAAATCAACAAAAGAGATTGGATTTATCATTACGACATTCCTCCACAATTATCCTAAGCATAACGAGGTGGTTCGTTGTTGAGTGTTGCCTTCTAAAACCCGCTTGGCCTTTAGCCCTCTTGCCTTCACTTTCAAACCATATGTTGATCTTCTTTTCCAAAATAATACCATATAACTTGGCTAAGAGAGGGCTAATCACAATTGCCCGATAATTGGAGGGGTTATTTGTATCCCACTTTTAAAAATAGGGATAATGAGGCTTTGAGTCCAAAGTTTAGGGAACCCTTGCTTGACCACTTGATTGAAAAGCTTGTGGATGTGGGGGATGAGGACATGACCTCCAATTTTTAAGATTTTTCCCTAGTAACCTTCAATGTCCTTAGCTTTTCCATTTGTCAGACACTTAACCCCAAAATCAAAACTTGATTTTTTTTTAATTTTCAAATTCCCTAATTAGTTACTTAAAAGTTAAATTTATTTATTTTTTAAATATTATATTTAAAAATATATATATTAAACTTCACAAATAATCAAATCCAAAAAACTTGGTAGACTAGTTCAAGTGGTTAAGTGTTGTAAGGTGTAAGTAGAAAGTCTTAGGGTCTAATTCTCTAGTGGTTATACATTGCTATATCATTTTTTTAATTATTAGATTATTTAAAGAGTTTTTTTTTAAGTGGAAAATTAGGTTAAAGTAAAAATTTAAATATATTTAGTGGGTTGTGGGAGTGTAAGTTTACTCCTTAAAAACCAACAACTAACTAGTTAAATTTTGTTTATACATGATGATGCACTTATATATTTAGTTTTTTCTTATTAAATTTGGTATAAATAAATAAATTTGGAAAAAACTGTTTGTATGAAGGATAAACTTTAGAGTTGTGCTAAATAAAATCAGAAAACTATGCTTTGGTTTTCTTTGGTCTAAGAAGAAAAAAGAAGCAAGCATTCCCCTATGTCAATGGGAGGTGCTCTGTAACCCAAAAGGATGTGGAGGCTAGAGCATAAGAAATCTACACTTATTTTCACAAACTCTAGCCATAAAAAGTTTATGGTGTTTGATCACTCATAAAGGCTTGTGGAAACAATGTATACATTAGAATTATAAAGCTCATCACTCTATCCTATCATGGATATGATCAAACCCTACTCCCTTATGTCGTGGCTCCCTCATATGGAGAGCAATCATCAAGAGTTATCACATCATAGGACATGATCTAGCATGGGATCAAGGAAACGAGAGATCAATCATTCTGGGTGTAGATCCAATCCTTGGTCTCCCCCCGAGCCTGCCCCCCCCACAAGGAAGACGAAAGTGGTTGCATATTTAAACACTCTACAACTCCACTCTCTAGTAGATGTCTATGATGGAAGCACATATTACCCATGGAGTTTAGGATGGCATTGTTCACAACCAGTAAAGTAGGACATGTATGCACAGGGACTGCAATGAGCATCCATATATCTCTCTGGCAAGGAAGATACCCTCATATGGACAAAAAACCCCTTGGTGAGTACTTATCAGGTTAGATTAGCCTATAAGGAGCTGGTGAATATGGGAACTAAGGATAACCTACTATGTTGGTGGTCCTCTCTATGGAAAATCAACGCCTTGCCAAAATCAAAGTGTTTTCTCTAGCTGGCACTAAATGGAAAAATACTTACCTGGGGAAACATGCAAAAATGACGAGAAATTGGGCCTAACATTTATACATGTTATGCATGCATGTATTATGGTGAATCCATAGCACACCTGTTGGTATATTTCCCTTGTTAGGTCTTAATACCGATTATAGCATGTTTGCAATTTGGTTCATATAGTTAAACACATTAAACATAATACAATGCCACACAACAACATCAACACATTACACAAAAACTACCCTCGAAACTCTTCACTCGGGGAAAACCAACAAACTATTGAGTTTACAAATCATCTATTAATCAAACAATCAAAATAATGACTTACAACCGTGACTTGTTAGACCACAAATCACACTTTATTACATGGTCATGCTACACACTATACCCCTCAAAGTATAAATTTACATTGTTGTACAATACATCATGCATAACCATAATTTACATCTTATTTATAGATGCAATACAATCAACTTTTCCTTTATGACAATCCATAACTTCCTAACCACTTTGATTATTTTGTTAGAATTAAGTTGACTAGGTCAACTCCGGTTGATTTCCAGTTGAGTCTTTTGGTTGGTTTGTTGACTTACCATCAACCAAGTCATTTTCCTTCAGCCAAATAACTTATCCCAATCGGTCGGTCGACCAAACTTCCGGCATATGTCACTTTCAAATCCAATCGAATTAAACCAATTGATTATCGACCTTGTCAGTTGATCCACGTGCAAAGAATATTACATTCCCAATGGCCCCAAGTTTTCAAAAGAAGTTTGGGGAGTTGTTCAGTCCATAGAGGATCTCTCCTTGCCAGCATGGGAAGACACTCTATCTTATGCATGGAACGAATATCACACAAAGTGCCTCCATCCTTAGATGCTTTATATCCCCCTCATCATCAAATGGAGCATTTGGATCACTTGTACCGATCATATTTTTTACAATATGATTGTTCATCCGTTTTCAACTTTCTATATATTCAAATATGTTATAGGAGACACTCTCAAAATTAAGACAAAATCCACAAGAGTGATGCATCATCCGACCTTCGATCAATTATCTCACCACTATTTATGTGATGGGGCCTCTCAAAGAAATCCAGAACCATGTGGTGCTGGTGGAATATTTATACTAAAGGATCAGATGATCCTCTCTGGAATCTTTCCAGAGAGGAGTTAGAAACAATACAAATAACTATGCCAACTTGCTAAGTCTTGAGGCAATGCAACTCTCATCTTTGGAAGGAGAACATCTTTTTTGGCTCCAAATTGGCCATCGAATGGATCACCACAATCAACATATGCAAAAATTGCCAATTGGAGCACCAGATTTTGAGGATTTGACGACACACTTTACAATTCAACAAATGCACTTATCAACACACTCACAGAAAGTACAATACATTGGCTAAATAACAGGAAAAACATGCATGCAAACTTTAGGAAGGACTCATTGCACTTACTTGCATCTAAGCTAATAAGAGATCACATTCATTGGCTACCCAAGAATGGTTAGAGAATTTATATATGGGAGGACGAGATTATGAATCATCACCATTTGAAAGAGAGGGATGACATGAAAGGAATCCAAGAGTGTATAATAGGACAATGCATAATCAAGATTTATAACCTTTCATCCTGGGGTAAAAATGGGACCTGGAAAGACTAGAAAAGACCGAAGTCCAAGTTGCACTACATGATAATTTTAGTCTCTCCTTCATGAGTTGAATGGAAAATGCCCATCAAGTAAAGGTGATAGGGACTCGTGTGTATGGGGACCAAATGGAAGATACCATGTGAAGGAGGGATATGGTAAATTAATTCTTGATCTCCCATGCACCCCCTCTTAGTCAAGAGTATGGAAAAGGGTATGGAAACCAGATTGTTCGCACAAGGTCAATGCTTTTTCGTAGTTGCTTCTCCATCAAAAACTCCTCACATTTGAAAACGTGAGGAAAAGAGGGACTGCAGGCCCAAATAGGTGTATCCTCTGCAAAAGTGAAGAATATTATATTGACTAAATGTTTATGGAATTCGCCTTTGCAAGGTCAGTCTGGGGGGGAGGCTTTGAAAGGTCTCTCTTCCAGTTTCTCCCTTCCTCTTCAGGTTGTGGTCTCCTTCAATGAATAGAATCAAAGATTTCTTGAGAGTTTAGCGGACAAAAAATAGTTTCTCAACTTATGGAATGCCATTCCTAAATTCATCAATTGGAAAATATGGTTATCGAGGAATAAAGGGAATTTCGAAAAGAAAGAAGTCACTCCCAGTAAAGAAACTATGAAAGCTAATCTACAAATGAAGGTATTCCTTTCGACTCAAAGATGGACAATAAAGAATGAGGGAAAATTTTCACCTTCTAAGCTTATATGGGCTTCAAATTATCTCGAAATTAGCTCCCTTTAGTCCAAAGGAACTCTAGGGATCTAGAGTTAGGCGATTGATCTGATGCAAGAAGAGTTCCAATCCTGGAGGAGAAGCCGAAATAAGACAATTGTATTCTTTGATGGTCCCTCGAAGGGAATTCATGGCGAGGTAGGTGTGGGACGGGTCCTCTTTGACCCTAGAGGAAGAAAGTTGCATTCTTTTGCTTGGGTCTAGGTAAGAGGATGAATAACCAAGTAGAACGGGTTGTTTTGATGCAAGGAATCAAAGTGATGGCCGAATTAAAGATTGGATCCAATGAAGTTGTTGGCTATTCTTAGATTGTCATCCAAAAAATGCAAGGTATCCAGTAAGGCCGCAAAAGGAAAGAGTTTGGAAAACTTCAACGTAAAATTTTGGCCTTTAGTTCAGACATTGCTTGGATCCAATTTTTCCATGTTAAGCGCTAGAATAACAAAGAAGTTGATTGTTTGGCTAATAAGGGATCCAAACAGTTAACCAAGGAGAAATTTTGATAAATAACTCCCACCTTACCACTAAATGGAATCCATGTTTTCAAATTTAATGGGATTGCCATTCTTTTTCCATGGTGAAATTTTGGGTAATCAAAGGCATTGGGCCCTCCAACCTTGGTCTAAGGCTTATTTAGTCCTCATCATGCATGGACGTGACGGTTTCTCTCCTCAAGGCATTCATTTATGTTGAATTAGACAAGTGGGTGGTCACTCGGTAGGCTTTTCTTAGGCATTTATTTTTCCAGATCAGGCTTCTTGCCTCCCACTACCCTTTGTCGAATAGATTATTTTTGCTCCCAAGTGAATGCCCCTGTGGAAGGACGATGCATTGGTATGATTTCTCTCTCACACGCTATAGTGTTGATAAAGGTGGAAGGGTTAAGATGCTTCTCATTCTCTCAGATTCTTCTAGAAATCAGTTCGAGGAAGGAAATTGCAAAGCGAATTAGGATATCATTTTAGGGGATTTTGGGGACATTCAAATGCCTTCTACAATTGATGATGTTCTCAAGGGACTTCTAGGAGAATTTTTGGAGCTTGCAGATATTATGAAGGACTTCAGAAAGATCTTGCGTTGTGTTTTAGAGGTCATCTCGAGTGTGTGGGATGAAGGTAGAATAATTTCAGTGGATATTTATAGAATTTACTCCCGCATCAACGTGGAAAGTAGTATCATAATAGATTTTCTATATATATATATATATATATGTAATCATATATATGATTACAAAATAAAAATCATATATATATGATTACATACCATATATATATTTGATTACAAAATACATTGATTTGTAAATTATCTTGGATATTCTATTTGCAAAGTTTATCATAATAGATTTTCTATATATATATGATTTGATTTGTAAATTATCTTGGATATTCTATTTGCATAGTTTATCATAATAGATTTTCTATATATATATATATATATATGATTACAAAATATATTGATTTGTAAATTATCTTGAATATTCTATTTGAATAGTTTATCATAATAGATTTTCTAATTTATACATTCTCTTATTATGAAGTGTTTTACTTTAAATTACAAATTTATTGTTACTGAGTCTGATGTAGAGATGAGACTACAATGAAAAAGTGCATCCAAACAATTAACATAAAATTGCTATAAAATGAAAATACAAAGAAAGGGTCACAACAGATCAGTCCGCAATTTAAACCCCAAATGGGTCACAACAGATAAAAAATATACAATACATAATAGTTCAAAAACAGAAAGGACAATACCCAACAGAAAGAACAATACCCAAGCTGTGTGATTAGAAACACGAAGCACCTGGGTATCAATACATAATAATAGTAATAGTCCTCTCATAAGTGAGCAATGCATGATATCAGTAAAAAATGTTCGTAGAGAAAATAACAAGAAACCAGATATCTTATCCAAGAAAGTATGTGACTCACAAATATCATGTTACAGCTGCTCAGCAATACCAAAGGTAGCTCAAAGAGTCCATGAGATAATAAGCTGAGATAGCATGAGCAAATTCTAAAAAAACTGTAAAGAGTCTTCACCAATAATCTCATCATCATAATATTTTGTAAATAAGAGATGACCATGAGCCAAAGACAATCCATTCTTGGATAAGATATCTGCCCTCTTGTTATGTTCCCTATAGAGATGACTATAATCCACCCAGGTGAAGGAGGACATGAGAAGTCTGGTGTTGTAGCACCAAGCCTCAAGGTTCACCATATCAAGGGTGGATTCCCCTTTTGCCCAGTTTATAATCACAGAGGAGTCACCAAAGATATGTAGGTAAGGCAACCCCATATCCTTGGCAACCTGTAATGACGCCTAGAGTGCTAAGAGTTCTGCTCTTGTGTTAGTGCTGCACCCACATCCAAGTATACAAGCAAACATATGGTGATCATTTAACCAAATACATATACCTGCTCGACCAATGTGTTTTGTTGCTACTCCATCAAAGAAAACCATAGGAAATTTAGGATTTGGAGGCATCCCAATGATCCATAATTTATTCCTTGGTTTCTGAGGTGGCTTATAAGTGATTACCTCATCATGAATGATATGTAATAGGCCAACCATAAAATGAGACAGATCTTCAAATAACATGCGGTTCCTAGCCTTCCAAATATTCCAGATAAGAAAAAGAGGTAAGTACTGTAAGGATCCTCCCTTCGAAACCCGGTAAGTGAGATTTTCCATAAGGGTAGGAGCATTCTAATGTAATTTCATATCATACAGACTATTCAGTCGCCAAATAATATCCTTCACAAAAATGCAACCTACAAAAAGATGATCCACAGATTCAACTTGCCCATTGCATAAACAACACCTATTGGGACCATGCCAACCTTCTTGCACAGAGTATCCCAAGTGTTGATTTTCTTATTACAGGAAAGCCACATAAAACACTTCAGCTTGTGGAGAATATTAAAGTGCCAGAGCTTCAAAATAATATCATTATCCATGATAGTCCTATGATTTGAGACAATAAGATCATAAGCTTTTTTAGCAGTCACCACACCCAACTGATTATCATACATCCAAAGAAGTTTATCCTTAGCAGTCCCAATCCTTATGCCCCCATGAGTCAGGCCCTCAACATATGAACACCATTGTTCAGCCCAATCTCCCCCCAAATACAGATCAAATGTAGAGTGCCAATTTGAACCCTCTGAACCACCCTTATCCAGATTTTGTGCCTGAGCAAGGTATGATATTCCCAGATCATTGAGGTACTCTCTGAGCTCCTCAGACAATAGGTACTATGAGTTGTGTCCAACTATAGGGTCCACCCCCACCTTGATATTTAAACCATTCCCCACCTTCTAACCTGACTGACAGGTAATCCAATCCAAAATCCCTATGAACCCATTCCAAAAGTAAGAAGCATCGGATACAGTAAATTTTCGGGCTCTAATCCAGTCTTCTAATGATCTGTTCTTTAAGAATTTATGAGAAATAATTCTGCTCCAAATACTAGAACCAGTAAGAAGTTGCCACATAATTTTCAATCTCAAAGATATACCAAACCATTTGAGGTTCTTTATATCCCAGCCACCATATTCAATAGGTAAGGACAAATTTTCCCAGCTAACCAAATGTGGCATTTGATAGCCAGCAGAAGACCCCCAAAGAAACAAGAAAATGGTTTTACATAGTACATTCAGAATAGATTTAGGGCATCTAGCCAGTGCAAACCAGTAGACAACCAACCCAATGAGAACAACTTTGATAAGGACCACCCTTCCACTAAGAGAGAGAAACCTGTAGGTCCAATTTTGGATATTTTTTTTCAAATAATTCAATCATCCATCTCCAATCCAAGGTATGACACCCCAGTAGTTTGAGACTATAACCCAAATACTTAAACCCATCAGTAAGAGGGATCATCCTAAAAGGAAGCGGCTCAACAATTTTATCCCTAATAACAGCATCCACATTTTGATAGTGAAAGGATGATTTTTCCATACTAACAGTCATCCCCGAAGCAGAACAAAATAAATCCAGTGCATCTTTGTAAGCACTACATTCATCAACAGTACCAACACCAATTAAGATAACATCATCAACAAATAACAAGTGTGTAATCGCCAGATCAGGAGAATACTGGAATCCCTTGATTAGACCTTTTTGTTGAGCATCCAAAATAAGACGATTGAGGATCTCAATAATCAATATGAATAACAAGGGAGACAAAGGATAGCCTTGACGTAAGCCCCTGGAAGCAGGAAAAAATCCGAGGGGGAGCCATTAACTAAAACAACAAAGCATGAGGTAGATACGCACACCATAATCCAATTGACACCTAGTAGGGGAATGCCTCTCTGAATAAGCAAAAGTCTGATGAAGGTCCAGTTGACCCTATCAAAGGCTTTAACCAGGTCGAGTTTTAGAACCAAGACATTGGAATTCTTAGTCTTGATGGAGTGTAATAATTCCTGGGTAATGCCCACAGGTTCAGTGATCTGTCTATCCTTGAGAAAGCGAAATTGTTGGACAGATAAAGATCTGTTGAGGATAGGCTTCAGTTTAAGAGCAACAATATGAGAGATGACCTTATAGACCAAGTTACATAAGGAGATAGGCCGCAAGTCTGCAAATGACACAGGTTTTTCACACTTAGGTATCAGGGTCAGGAAGGTAGAGTTCAGGGCTCCAGAAATTTTTCCATGGAATCTAGCCTGCTCCACCGCCAGTACCAGGTCCTCTCCCACCAGATAAAAAAAAGCTAGGAAGAACTCAACAGGCCACCCATCGGGTCTGGGTCTCTTATCCTTCTTAAACCCTTTAAGTACAACTTCAACCTCCAGAGCATAAATGGGCTTAAGAAAACAAGCAACATCTTCATCTGTAGTCATGTTCGGGAAGAGTCTGATAACTCTAAGTTGGTCGGCAATATTAGTAGAATTGTCATCACCAAAGAGATCACTAAAGTGTTGTTTACCAAGCTGTTTAAGTGCAGGGTCCTCAGAGACATAGTTTCCATCCAAATCATTTAGAGACCAAATAGTATTAGTATTCCTTCTAGCAGATCCATATGAGTGAAAGAATCTCGTATTTGCATCCCCTTCCTTTATCCACTGAACCCTACTCTTCAACCTCTGTGTAGTAATCTCATGGGCCTAATATTTATCCTTCCTATCTTGAAGGACTTTCAATTTGTCAACATTTGTAGCCGAAATGATACTAGAGTCTTCCAATAAGATATTAGATATACCTTCATTGATATCCAAAATCTATTGCTTCCTTTCCAGATTCTTCACCTTCTCCCAGGCCTTGACAGTACCTTTAAGTCTACGCAACTAATGAGTAAGTACATCCATATGGCTATAGTTGTCCAAATCCATAGGGGCTTTCCACGAGGAAAGGACTAACTGAGCAAAGTCCTCATCCAACAGCCAAGCTCTATTAAATTTAAAGGGCCAAACTTGAGTACAGTAATTCAAACCCCATTCCAGACAAATAGGGTAATGATCAGAAACATCAGTAGGGGTATCCCAAGTCCTATAATAAGAGAGGCAAGGGAGGAGAGATTCAGATAAAAGTAACCTATCCAACCTTTTACTAATACCAGCCTCCCCCGAGCGCCCATTCCTCTAAGTAGGGCCAGGGAAATTCATAGCAAGGTCCACCAGCTTGTTGCAAGAAATGAGCTGAGAAAACAAGGGGGCCAAAGGATCCATCCTGGCTTTACAACCCCAAACTTCAGAAGAAGATAAGGTAAAATTTAGGTCCCCTGCCAAAAGTATATTAGGATGTCCAAGTAAACCCCCTGCCACCAAATTACTCCAAAAAGTAGTTCTTTGAGTATAGGGCCCATAGCAATTAATAATCGTAAAAGTCTCAGACGAACCTTTAAAATTTGCTTTAAGAATAATGACAGCCATAGAATAAAAAGCCTTGCAACGAACCAAGTGAGGGTTCCAGCCAACCAACAATCCTCCAGAAAGTCCGGATGCATCAGAAGCACAGAATTCCCAACCAGGTTTATGTTTGGAGAACAGTAAAAGAGATTGTGAGTAAGAGCACATAGTCTCCTGAATAAGAATCATATCAGGGCTCAAGTTAGAAAATAGAATACCAAGGGATTTTTGTTTGGTTATCCCTCAAAACCCCCGAATGTTCATTGACAAAATTTTCATGGGGAAGGGAGCTCCACAGGTGTGCTTGCTCTAAGAACCTGTGAGGGAACAGCGGAGATATGAGAATGTCTAGCTACCTGCTTAAGTCTAGTCAAAGGAGGCTTCTTGGATTTTCTTATGGTCACATTCTTAAGGCGGATAGAGTCCAAGGGTAAGGTAGAGGGGGAAATAGGAGATTTATCTGAAAAGATCGAAAGAGTAGTAAGGAGGGAGGGGTCTTGGAAGGCCGGTGCTTCAGGAGGGCTAGAAGAAGAGGTTAAAGGTAAGGGGACATAATTGCTAGGTTGGGGAAAGGGAAGGGGAGGAGACAAGGAGGGACCCGAAGAGGACTAAGGGAGAGAGGGATAGTGATCCAAGGTAAACGGGGGTGGAGCAACAACATCAACCTACTCAGAAGAAGAGTCCAGGGTCTCCACAGGACCAGCTCAAGAGTGAAGGGCAACTGCTTCCATGTCTTCTATATACATAAGCTAACCTTTCGAGAGATCATCAAAGGTAGAAGGAGAAGAAGAGACATAGATAATATCAGTAGAATCCTCCAGAGGTACAGCAGGCAAGGGAATGTTCTCAGGATGGGGAGGGTCAGAAACATGTAAGCAGTTAAAACCAAGCTTAGAAGGATGACCACCGCGGAGACGGTGACAAGTATTTCGAAGGGGTCTCGTATCATGACAATAAATACACTTGAATGACATATGCAGATAATTCAGTCTCTGGGTAAAAACATTGTCACCACAGACAATATCCAATTTAGGTATAAGACCCTTGGTAATATCCATTTCAACCAATACTTTTGCCATTCGTTTGTTGAAAATAAGATGGAAGTCTCTCTCAAGAGCAACAAAACACCCTAACATGTTCGCTAAAGCTATAAAGGGGTACTCATTATGAAAGTGTTGTTCCCATGTAATGATGATTGAGTGGATGTCTGGATGGAAACGGTGTCCCGGTAAGTCCTAAAATACGATCAATCCTAAAATATGTAAACAAACCTATATTCAATTCTAGCAAAGTCTCGACATAAAAATTAAATTCAAAACCTAACATTTCACTTGTGAAAAAAAAAACTTCAAAAAAATTAAATCACCAAAATAAAACCTATAACTAAAATAAATTCTATAATCCAATACCTCTTATGCTTTCACCCTACAAATACCAAAATATTAAAAAATATATACATATAATAATCCATTTTACATAATATACACTATTTTACACCTATCCTTTTAGATATTTTATAGATAGCACTAGAAGAAAAAGGAATATTAGACCCGTTTTTCAGGCGAAGGAATATATTCCATATAAGGAATATTGGACCCTATGTTGAGCTAAACTAATAATCACAAAATACCGCTGTACGATAAACTGACATCTATTTAGCAATGCCCTTTTTATATATTTTTACCAATAAATGTATGACTGAACAGAAGAATATTTCTCCACTATGTTTTACTAACTCCCTTGTCTCTTATGAATATGGAAGCGTACCACACAAACAAGATTCCAAACTGAACGGTTGTAACATCACCATATACACTTTAATTCCTTATTATATAAATTTATTGGGATGGGATGTTATTTATGGTTTAAACTTTAGTGGTTAAAAGACAACATTATTATGATAATTTAAGTTTAAAGTTTTATAATATTTAAAATGAGTATTTATAATATCATAATTAATTATAATCGTCTTGTTAAGCCGAAGGTTTTTCTTATGGGGCCGGAGGCTCTCGAGCTTTTGTAGTCTGTCGGGAGCCTCTCGAGAGCCGCTCAGTGTTATTATTAATTTAATAAATTAAATTAAAATTTTTAAATAAAGTCAATAAAACGGTTGTCTTGCAATCTCGTTGTGTGACTTGACCCAGCCGAGATTTTCTTCACCGCGACAAGTGCCGCGGCTCCTGGCCTTCGAAGGGCCCACGTGATCGAGCACATAGTATATGGACATGTCCTTATGGAGTAAGCTAGCTATGGAGCAATCCTCCCTCATCGGACGGAGAGGAGCAAAGTTAACGTTGACTTTGCTCCTCCTCTGTCCGATGGAGGGAGGATTGCTCCATAGCTAGCTCACTCCTGTCCTTATAATGTAATTAAGGAATATTCAAGGTACACGTCCATATAATGTAATTAAAGGACATGCAAATATAATTATGCAAATAAGGTTAGTAAATTGGTAAAAAACAAAAGGCCCATTATACCTTATGGTTGGCACATATATAAACTATGTAAGGAGGATTGGAGATACACTTTTATGGTTGACCCGATCACAATGATAACTTTGCATATGCAAGAGACAACTGTGAGCAAACAGAGCCTGCAACCTACAACAATGGCTCAATGGTCGGAATTTTAGCTAGACTTCAAGGTGGAAATGCTGGAGACAACCAGCTTCTCCCACGTATTATTGTTTTATAGGATGAAATTAATTTGGTTTCAGTTTGTTTCAGTGATGTTGATGGTGATGCTTTTAATGGTTGTTCTTCTAGCAGTGACTGTGCCAAAGCCTGGATCAGATTCAGGATCTTCTGCTCCAACTACAGTTCCAAAGCCAAAGCCAAAGCCAAAGCCCTCTCCTGCACCTAAACAGAGTTCTCTTCCTACTTCCCCACAGAGTAAGTCCTCTGAATCTTAAATTTTGGCCACCACAATTCAACTTCAGCAGGAATGAGCCAGGGGTAAAAATAATGTAGTGCCACTTAAATAAACAACCTCAATCCTGGACAAACGGGGGAAAATCAATGAAAGTTTTGGATTTCGCAATTAAAGCTATATTAAAAATAACATATTAGTTCATCCAGTTCTTATAAGCATGTAGGTTTTCCAACGGACAGACCCAATTAACAACATATATAATTTACCAAACCACACCGTGGAACCCTACTATTGATTCAGGGGTTTTGAATTATTCTAAGCTATACGAGAATGGTGGTTTAGTGGTCGAGCCAGCTGCAGTGCCCGATTCTTTTAATGGCAGTTTTGCGGAAATTGATGAACGGCTTGCAGAGGGCAGAAGATATGACAACACCCAGACAAGCCTACAAGATTGACACTAACAATCCTGGATCAGATCTTGCAGGAGAAACGACATTTTGGGCCAGGCTAAACAGATAATTTGCTCTGATTCATAGAATTTAAAATCAAGTGCATTATTCCCCGGTTGAATAACTGTAATTGGTAATGCTCTAATCTAGTGTATTATCTTAATATTCAATTGATTGGGAGTCTTGGACAACAAATTTGCAATAGAAATGAAATTGCACAGAATGAAATCCAGGAGCAGTGGAAAAACAAAGCACCTGTGTTTTTTTCCTCGTCTCTGGCTCTTTGAATCAGAATTCCTGCAACTAGAAACAATGCAACTTCTTTGTGCAAACCCACGCAAACTAAATGTGACCAGTAAACACCATTTATGCAGCAGGGAGGGGTGGTCGCCATGACAAGATGTTCAACCACCTCCTCCATGAATAGCAAGCTATCTAATAAATTCAGAATAAATGCCAAACTGAGAAAAAAACACTTCATGTTTCGAACGGGCTCTTTCACAGGACGGGCTTTCCAGAAATCTCCCACGGCACTCCAGAATCGCCGGACAACTGCGGTTCTGACCAACTCAAGAGTCACGGCAAAGCCTATGAAGAATGCTTAGCAAAGAGGTGGAAAACACGCGAACACTGAAACTTGCAGGCAAAATGGGAGGACAGAGCAAGGCAGCGACCGAAAACCTTCAACCATCAATGTTGTCACTTGCGGAGAAGCCCGGACTGGGTTCTAACCTTTACCTCCAAAACATCCGAAAGGCCCGACTATCAGCACAGAGGTTTTACACAGACTCAACTTGAAAACACGTGGAGGACCAGCGGATCACGAAGGAGACACGCGGGGATGGGGGTTAAGTGCCAGGTCCAACCATCAATACTATCAGTTGCGGAGGAGCCCAGATTGGGTTCTAACCTTTACCTCCAAAACATCCGGAAGATTTTCAAAACACGCGGAGGACCACCGGATCGCGAAGAGGACACGCGAAGGACCACCGGATCGCGAAGAGGACACACAGAGAACTACCGGATCGCGAAGAGAACACGCGAAGGAGCACGGTTGGTCAAATAGACGACGAAATGAACAGTGCTTTTCCGAAGAACTTCGGAGAAAAACGCCTTACGACATAATTAATTATAGTCGTCTTGTTAAGCGAAAGGCTTTTTATTCGACAACAAAGGCCCTCGGCTTTCGTCGTATGTCGAAAGCCTCTCGAAAGCCGCCCCGTGTTATTATTAATTTAACAAATTAAATTAAAATTTTAAATAAAGTCAATAAAACTGCTGTCTTGCAGTCCCATTCTGTGACTTGATCCAGCCGAGATTCTTTTCACCGCGACAAGCGCCGTGGCTCCTGCCTTCGAGGGTCCCCTTGTAAATCCTCCCAAACCCGCCGACTCCAAGCAGTTCCGTCTCATGGTTTGTAGGAGAAGTGGTGAGAGCATGCGGCGCATTAGCCGCATGCCTAATGGAAATGTCCTCTCAGCTTTACTTGCCAGGCAGCGTTAGTGGAAACTCCCCGATTTTTCTTTCACGTGACAACAAAGTGAGATTGAAAAACGATGATGGATATATGCATTTTATTATTTTTAAAATTAAGTACCATGTTGCAATATTGGAATGGTAATGTCACGCTCTTCCCCTTAGTTAAAAGGACACGCTCCAAAGTTTTAACGTTATTATGAAGTATGTTAATTTAATTTTAAATATTTTAATTAGGTTTCAAAGCTTTTTATAGTATGAATATCAAATAAATATCTTTAAATATCAATTCTCAATTCATTTGAATAAAATTTCAAATCGTTTAAATATTATTTTCAATATAATTTATGTAACATAAATTGGTTTTTTAATGAAGTAAAATAAAAATTAGTATAGTTATTGTATTATATGTTTATTTAAATATATAAGGTGTAGTACAAGAAAAAAATGTGTTAATATTATGGATACAATAATTATAACTATTTTTTTTTATACAAATATTCAACATATTTATATTTTTGTTTAAAGATCAAATTGAATATTTTATTTTAAATTGTGATAAAATAAATACATGAGGAAAAATAGGGTGAGTATATGTTAATATGGACCTTTTAAATGCAATTTAAGATCTAACAGTGTTTTTAGATTATGGAAAAGTCTGGTTCATTGTCGAGGTAGGGCTAGTGTTTTGGAATTAGTTGGCAATTTTTTTGAGCTAATGCGTTGGAAAAGGATTTCAACTTGCTTAAGGTCATGGGCATCAACAAGAAGCAAAAGCATCAATTCAAACTTTTTTATCAACAATGAAACCTAAATCTGTTGGAATCCACTAGTGGTCATTTATATTGATATTTCACTATAAAACACCCAAAAAAACATTGCCACCGAGTGGCTCTGGTTATTCTATATAAATTAAGAGAGTATACTAAGCATCACTATCGTATCTAAATCAAAGTACAAGGTACATCGAGCACATATCTCCTTGACAATTTGACGTATAGTATTTTCACATGACGAGATCGCCCACATGATCAAGCACATAGTATATGGACATGTCCTTATAATGTAATTAAGGGATATTCAAGGTACACGTCCATATAATGTAATTAAAGGACATGCAAATATAATTATGTAAATAAGTTTAGTAAATTGGTAAAAAACAAAAGGCTCATTATACCTTATGGTTGGCACATATATAAACTATGTAAGGAGGATTGGAGGTACACTTTTATGGTTGACACATATATAACCTATGTAAGGAAGACACATTGGAGGTACACTTTACATTATCAGTCAAAGAGATATGATTAATAAAGAAGTGGAAGAAGAAATGAGCACTTCACATTTTATTAACTAAGAAAGAACTTGTTTATTAAAAAGATATATATGTGTGCGCGCCCACGCAAGAAGTTTAATAGAAAACTTAACTTTGTAAATTTAAATATTTACCAAAAAAATAAAACAAAAGTTTTTGATGAAGCATTTAATTTCTATCAAATAAGCATCTATTATCATTTGGAATAGAGTTTGAATTTTAAAATTTTAAATGTAAATTTATATTAAAATATGAAATATTAAGATATTAAATTTTATGTTTGAATAAAGACAGTGCATATTAAATAAACATTTTTATCACATGGAATACACAATATATATCCTTAAATTTATATATGTTAATCTATATCATGAAATAGTGACATAATGATCATGGTATATTGAAACTTCTGTCTATGTAAAAATATAAATTTCTTTTTTTTTCTATGACATAAATATCTCTACCTCTTAAACTCAATTCCACATGGTAACACATTCTTATTTGATAAAAACTAAGTGTTTCATTGAATACATACATCACAAAATCAATTCTACCCATGCTATGAGCTTTTTTTAGGAAAATATGTGGAAAGTTAGCAATAATCATTTATTGAAAACAAGCATATTCACATTTCAACTAATACACCATGATGTAACTAGTAGGAAAAACCACTCTCTTGTTATTGCTTTCATTTGAATAAGGAACATGATATATTTGGGCCTTGTATGTTTTTATGGACTACTTCTATTAATAAATATAAGATATTAATTTTGTATAGTGATATTTTGATGTCATTAAAACAATTCGAAGACACATATGCTAAGAATATGAAAGGGGAACTCTCTCATATTGTAAATCAAAACATTTTCAATTATACTCAAGTATACATCTCACACTAAAATACAAAATATATATTTTTACAATCTCGACATTTTCTTGGTTGTCATCATTAGAATCTAATCATGCAATGTTTAATAAAATTGCGTTTTGATGTCATTAAAACAATTCGAAGACACATATGCTAAGAATATGAAAGGGGAACTCTCTCATATTGTAAATCAAAACATTTTCAATTATACTCAAGTATACATCTCACACTAAAATACAAAATATATATTTTTACAATCTTGACATTTTCTTGGTTGTCATCATTAGAATCTAATCATGCAATGTTTAATAAAATTGCATTTCAAATTTGATGAAGTTGATTTTGACATTTTTGTGTTTGCCATTAGTAGAATACAATTTGCAACTCATGGGCAATCTTGCAAACAATAATAACAAATGCATGCTCCAAGCATTGGCTATGCCTCTTGCATGATCTGGCATAAATTTCACCAATGGTTAAGATGATGACCATCAACTAGGAAAACAAATATTCTTATGTGTAGGGAAGAGAGTAAAGTTATCCTACAAATTATGGGTCTAATCAAGATTAGTAAATGGTGCATGTAGAGTGGCCATGAAAATTATATACAGACTTGGATCTATCTCTCCTTAATTACTACCCTATGTTATCCCCGCATCTGATAATTACATTGGGCCTCCATGGGACCAATCTCAACAAAAGCACATACTAATTCCACACATAAATTGCAGTAACAAGAAACAAATTCCCCTCCAAGATCGCCTGGGAATTGACTATCCATAAAAACCAAGGATTAAAATCAACAAGGTCAACCATTGAACATTAGAGGAAATTTGGGGTCTAAAATGGGCCTTATAAGAAAACGCGCCAACAATAAGTTCTTGTGAGTTGGAATTCAAGAACCAATAGAATTCCAATAAAATGAGTCAACCATAATGGTTGAATTGACATATTTGTCATAAAAAAAACTACTTTTTTTGTTCGTATTTTCGACATATCTCCCTGTGTTTTTACTCAAATTTCGATCAGGAGAGCTCGTTGGATGCGGAATTTGATTCCACATCCAACGCGTAACCACACTGCATACTTTTGACGGACCCCGCTACCCCAAAAACAAGAAATACCTGAAAAAATGTGATGATGACTCTCAAACCTCATCATATTATTAATCTAACTGAAAAATTGAACTGGAAAATGGTTCATTGAACTGCAGGTTATAAACCCTTCTAGGAGAAAAATTATAAATACTTAGTAAAATAAAAGGTATATTTCTTGTTCATGAGTGTTGAGGCTGCTTTTCAGTTTATCCCTCTCAACCTCTATCATATTGAGCTTGGATAGACTTGGGGTTAACTCTGTTGAGGCTCTTTCTGGATCTAGGTTAGATAGTTGGACGACCCTAGTAGCTAGGGCTTCCTACTTTTACTTTTCTAGCCTCTCATTGACCTCTTTATATTTATAAACCAAATTCCTAAGCTTTATTGGCTGCTCTAACAACTGTTCTTTTTCTCACTGCATGATAAGCACTCTAAGCTAGCCTTTAGGGGGTCATCATCACGTTTTTTTCAGGTATTTCTTGTTTTTGGGGTAGCGGGGTCCATCAAAAGTATGCAGTGTGGGTATGCGTTGGATGCGGAATCAAATTCAGCATCCAACGAGCTCTCCCAATCGAAATTTGAGTAAAACCACAGGGAGATATGTCGAAAATATGAACACAAAAAGTAGTTTTTTTCCCTTTTTCCTCCAAAATTATTAAATATTATTTTATTATTTTAGCTATTATTTTATTATTTTCTTTAGGAGGCCCATTTTAGACTTCAAAATTCCTCTAATGATTGGTAACAATGAATGTCGAGGATTGACCTTCATAGCAATGACATGCACTGCAACATTAGAAAGAATGTGAATTGCAATATCGTTCTCCTTAGAATGCTATGCAAAGATGAAAGACACTTCATATGTATGACTTCAAAAAAAGAAAGAGGAACACCTTTATTCTTTGTCCCTTTCATACTTGAAATTGCAACCCTCAATCCCTGCACTCCCCCTACCAAAAGAAAATACCAATGTTGGTTTTCAATATAATTAGAGTCAAACTTGATCACTACCTAGCCTTTTATTATTTTACTCACATATGTATACTTTCTCGTATGACAAATGAATGTGTATTTAATATTACTTGCCATTTTTTATTTATTGCTTATTGATACTTGCAATAGACTTTCTTTTCAATTTCATTGACTACTATGCTTACCATAAATTAGCTAAACTTGCTTTCAACACATAATATTATATTATGTACATACACACAACTTTCTCTAATTTTGCAACATATTGAGATTCTCTTTGTCTTTTCATTTCCCCTCTTTCGAGGGTATGCTAGTTATAATATCGTATAAATGGACTTTGGGTGCTTCTTGTTTAAATAGGCTTTTGAAATTAAGAAAATATATATATATATATATATAAACGTTTTGGTAAAATAAATAAATTTATTAATTAAAAATTATATAAATTTGTTTTTTCAAACGGTTTGGTAAAATTAATTAATTAATTAATTAAAAATTATATAAATATATTTAATTAAATATAATTATCTGGTATGTAAATAGAGTTTTGATGCTTCTCATTTAGATATTTTAAAATTGATTTAAATGGCTTTTTAAGAATTTAAAATATAAAAAATATTATTTTATTTTAAATAGAATAAATTATTTAATTAATTAAAAACTTATTAATTAAAAAAAATATTAAACAAAATTAATTTAAAATTAAAAATAAAATAATATAAAATCATTTAATTTACTTTCACTACATATTCTATCTCTACTACAAAGTGTAAACTTCAGAAAACTCCTCACTCTTTACAAATTAATCCAATCCCACAACTATTTGGTATAAATTTTTAATTATTTTTAATTTAAATTTAAAACACTGTTAACATTAACATAGATTTTAATATTTTATTCATTTATTTTAACTTACTAAATTAAATAGTTTTCAAAGTTTTACTTTTAACTTTTTAGCTTTAAAATTAGTTTATGGAATAGTTAAACTATTTATGTATAGGATTTATTATTATTATTATTTAATGATATTTAACTAACTTACATTATGAATTGTTATGTTTTATAATTCTTAATCACATTTTAAGGTTTTGATTTCTTTACATCATAATTAAATGGTAAAGAGTGTAGATTATTATTATTAGAGATTTCATTGAGAGTTTGGGGTTTTTTTTTTAAAATGATTGGAATTGATTAAGAGTAAGTAACTTTATAGATATGAGTCTAAAGATTTAGTTTAATTAATTGTTGTTAATGTTGTTGAGTATTTGACTAATTTTTCGTCTTTATGAGGTTTATTAGTCTATACTCATGGATTTATTTAGAATGTAAAGAAATATAATTTAAACTTTTCACACGTCCGAGAATTGGGATGGAAGCTATAGCGGTCCACCACGTGGATTGCCATCCTCCTGCTCTCCATGCAAATTAAATTGCACCTGCCGACGATCCTGGAGGTTTTAATAAAGTTGACACTTCAACCTTTGTGCGGAATTGTTGGCAATACCATGGCAATTATGCCCTCTCTAAGCAATTTTATTGCCTTCTGGGAAGTTGAGCAAATGTATTTCTTCGGGGATAGCTTCTGAGTTTCAGTGCTAGGAATTGGGCGTTTTTTGTGGTGTTCTCCCTTGCCATTTACTGGAAAGTCTCCCTCATGGACAAGTTAATCTTCTCGGCCTTGCCATCACTCCTTTATCTAGTTCTTATTGCTTTCAGGTCATAGTTTCTCCTTTATGGATTTTTCTCCCAAGGAGCAAAGTTATAGATTTAAAAGGCAATTATTGCCCGAAGAATATGAGTGATCCAGCGCCGAGGAAGTGGAGGCCAAGGATGCTCTGGTAATCATGGTCGCATAGGCTCTATTGACAGTGGGTATGATAGCTCGATTCCCAGACATTTGAGAAACAAGTTAGATGAATGGGAGGAGGAAATGGTGGTGCAACAGTTGGTTGGGCAAAGAGCTCGAATTCAACATGAACACTATTGGACGGTCAAGAACATGCTTGCCCATCTTTTTATGCATTCACGGGAGATATCTTAGGAAAACAATCCTCCCACATCCCCCTCCCCTGCTACAGCTCCTCACATCTCCTCCTAGCTCGGCTCTTCTCAAGTCTCCAAACCACCTGAACAACATGGACTGCAATAGAGTAAGGAACCCTTGTTGGTTCGTGACATAACTGACATTGCCTCTACAAGTGATCATAAAAGAAAGCATGTGGAATGCAAAGCTCTTGTGGATCTTTCCTCCTTCCGAAAACATAGGGACTTCCAATCAAGGAAGTGCTTGATAACTCATCCATCTCTGAAGATTATCGTTGCCCAATCGTGGAGAAACCTGAAGGTGCAAACATTGTTTGCGACAAGTAATTTAATGGTTTTTAAGTTTTTTATTTTGGATGCTACCAACTTTTTTTAGGCTTTTGGTAATAAGAGAGGCTATTCATTTGTTTTCTTAGTTTCATTATGTACTCCATAGCTATCTTTCTAAGATTTGTAGGTCTGCTACTCATTCAGGGATGGGATTTTCAACGGTTTTTAGCATGGGAAATATATATTAGGAAGGATTATTTTTTAAACCATGCATAGGTTGGCCTTCACCAACTAGTAGTTTGCTTTTTTGAGACTGTATGGAGCCACTCTGGACACCCATACATTATGATACTCTTATGCGTGTAATATTTTTTTGTTATATAATATAATTTCTCTATGTAAAATTACAAAATAAATAAATAAATAAACTTTAAAAAAAAATTCCTTAGAGAAAAAAATGATCGCACGTGGACATCCAACTCATGATTCTCCTCTCCCTCTTGTGATGATTGCTTTTGAGGTGGGAAGCAACCTCGATTTCGAAGGCTATGGGTGTAGAATTGGAACAGCGCGCTCAATGGTTATGTCAAACAGTTTCAAGGTATCTATGGGTGCCACAATAGTGGCAATTTTCAAAATGTTTTGTGAAAGACTAATAAAGGAAGTTTTTAGATATCCATGTTTTTATGTAAGCCTACTTGATAATTACAACTATTAAATTTTAAAACTATTTGTTTAGACTCTATTATATTATAATTCATAAAAAAAAATCACCTCTTAAATGAAAATAGTTACCTCTTAACCCGCACTAATGTTGCGTAAAGGAGATTTGGATACACCTCACTTCATAAGGCATCCCATGGAGTATGTTTTATGTTTTGAGAAGTTCTGTTTTCTAAAAGTAGCATTATGTTTCAAAATATATTATTTTTATTCATTTTTTATGAGTAAATATTGAATGGGTTTATCTTTAAGAATATGTGTTTCTTTTTTAAAAAAATTAAAGGTTTTTGTTTCACAAATAAAAGAGTCTTACACACCAAATTAATGTTAACTTATGACCTTAAAAATAAACTATTATTATTATGGAAAAATGAAAGAAATAAAAAAAATCATGTATTTAATGTTCTTAATTATGCTCTCGTAAAAAGAAGGGGACACAAACTTAGTTAAGATATTAGTATGATTTTTGGCTTAGACTTTTAGATTCAACTTGAGATGCACATAAATTTACTCATGATTTATTTTTACAATAAAATTAAATTTAAATAAGAAAAATAATTATATTTTTACAATAAAAATAAGATTTAAATAATAAAAATAAAAATTTAACGAAGGTTAGAAAACAAAAAAAATTATACCCCATGATTCATGGGTGAAAAATATTTTACATGCAGTGCGGCATTTAATACGACGGTCGTCGCACTCTGGGTCGGTGGATCTCAAACAAGTTGAGATCCAACATCCCATAGTGCGACGATGAGATCCACCGGCCCACAGTGCGACGACCGTCGCATTAAATGTCGCACTGCATATTGTTCTTTCAAAATTCGTGAATGATTAAGTAAAAAAAATCAAAATCATGAGATCCACTAGCCCACAGTGCGACGACCGTCGCATTAAATGCCGCACTGCATGTAGAGTATTGTTCTCCGAATTTGTGAATGATTAATTAAAAAAATCAAAATCTTCCAAATTTTTTTTTTTCCACTCTATCACAAACACCAGAATCGTCAAGTGTGTACGAGGTCGTAATATTGAAAACGTGTGATTCAGGGAAGAACATGATATTTCAACAATAACGAGTTTCGGTTGACTTGGTGTTTCTCCTTCCCATGAGATATTTTTGTCATTTATAGGCTTCTACCACACAAAAATGGCCCAACCTTTGCTTTGACCAACTTATAGGTTTTGACACCGAATCAGTGTATATCTTTGCATATCCTCGTGTCAATTGTCATTTGGAGATTTTCAATTTCACCTTCATATATGTTTGGTTAAAGTGTTATTGAAGTTGAACTTATCTTTAATGTTAGATTCTGCCGAGTTATAATTAAATATATATTAATAACCAGTATAGATCCATCTTAACTATGGCTCTACCAAGCGTTGAGAGAGATCAAGTTCTCTTGAAGTGAAAACCCTTTTTAATTTACAAAAATGTCTAATAAGTATTCCTACTTGGGAGGGAAATTGCCAACGTTCTTAAGTAATTTCAAAATAGGGTAAATATGAGTAGAAGAATGAGTTACGTAACATTAGTAAGCATATAATAGAATAGTTTTCCAAAAATTGCTTTACTTGTCTTTCTTTAAAACTAATAATGAATATTAAGAGTAGTTAATGAGTAAAATAATCCATATAAAATTTTAAAATGTAGATTTCCACAATAAATTGGAATTTGAAACNAGATTTTAAACATTTATCCAAATGTTTTTGAGAAATGACTTGTTTTTCTCTATAACTAAAAATGAACATTTACATGTTAGGGTTAACCTTGACTTGGGAACGAGCAAGGATGTAACTGGTTTAAGGCACATGGTTTTAGTTGTCACGTCCCCACCCCTCTACTCGGCGAAGAGGGCGCGACCATGATGCTATCTAACCTGGGAAATGTAAATCCCATGAACATACACATGATGAAAATGCATTGAAACTAAAAACATACACAAGTGCATAAACCATTAACTTACATCGGAAGCAAATTACATTTCATTCACATTCAAGCCTTCAACATGTTCATAGTAATTTATCAAGAAAATACAATTGCAGAGATCAAACACAAGGAAATACTTATCTTGAGAAAGAGTTGTTCTGCAACTAGCTACGTCGCTGCAATGTTTCACCCAACCATAGGCTAGTGTGCTCATCAATCTCTCAGCAACACTGCCATCCCCGAGCTGGGAATGATTTCCATAAGGAATAAGGGAACACTAGCAAGCTCACACGTAGCCAAGGATACACAAAACTCAGCTAAGCCAACACAGTTGGGTTTATCAGGCTTTAAAGGAGCTCAAAAGACTGACTACTAAGCTAGTGAGCTCAACCAAAGAGCTATGGATTCCTGCACCAGATCTAGCCCGACTTCTAAAACATCTACACACCCAACACAAGGAAGCATTCCCTTCTGTGCTACACAGTCCCTCAGCCCATTCCTTCCCTTCCAGTGCTATTCAGGGTGTGCAAAGAAGAAAGCCAACCCTCTAGCTCTGTCTGTGACGTTCCTTCTTCCACGAGGTTTATCAAGCAAGCTCAGACCCCATTTCCACTCCAAAACAGTTCAAATCAAAACAACAAAGGAATACACAACAATTGCAAGATCTGGGATTGATGAAAACGTTGTTCAACCAAAACGTAAACGACAATGGGTAAAACAACCCCCTTGGTAGCAATTCAATTTCCAGAGTCATTTATGGCCCTAACATGGCCAAAACGAACTCAACAACACCCAAAATTCATGGCGTTATTCTCCCACTTGTTGGGAAACACTAAACAACGAAATTCCCCACATTGGGCATGTGAAACTGCACCAAAACATCCAGCATATATCCTAGCCACTAGAAGTTAACAAGAACACTTCACGACCATGGTAAAAACATATGAAATTGTAAAAACGTGAATGGAAAATGCACTAGCGGCTCCAAAAACGTGAGGAAGATGTAACCCAATCCCTGGCATTTACAAAAATGACCTCCCATCCATGGGAAAATGAAGCCAACAACAAAAAACATGGAATGAAAACACATAGGAAAAACTCCAAGTGCTCCCCAAAGCCCCAATGTGAAGGATAATGGTGAGGAAATGGAAAACGTGGGTGCATGGAAGATTGGCATACGTTTTTGGGCATTTTCCTTACCAAGGAAGTCAGAACACATTTTTCAAAAATGGGTTCTCTGCCCAATTCAAATTTTTGCCCGTACTCTTCCCATTCCATGCAATAACTAACTCAACCGCATTCTGGTAGAAATAAATGATTG
>LPNX010369275.1:0-21366 GCA_001517045.1 Pseudotsuga menziesii | reverse complement strand
CTGAGCAGCTAAAGAGAGTAAGGTACGGATGGTAGCCCATTTTGCTGTAGGAGAAAATGTTTCTTCATAGTCAATTCCTTCTTTCTGTGCATAGCCTTTTTCTATAAGCCTCACTTTGTGCTTGTCAAGTGAGCCATCTGATCTGTATTTGTTCTTGTACACCCACTTGTAGCCAATTGGTTTTGTTCCAACTGGAGGGTCAACCAGCTTCCAAGTTCCATTCTTCATGAGTGCATCATACTCATTCTGCATAGCTTCTTTCCACTCAGCTCGAGTAGAAGCTTCTTCAAAGGAAGTTGGTTCAAGGTTAGCAGATAAATTAAATTCACAATCAAATGATACATCCATGTCATCACCTGAATTATCTGCTTCTCCTCCATGTCTTTTCGAACTTCTCGTTCCCGTCTTTCCAACTTCATCCTGATGGACACTTCCAAGTTCTGGGTGATCGATCCTCTTACGAGAATGTGCTGGTAGATCATCAAGGCAAGGTTCAACAATGGCTTTAATTTCTGAAAGGAAAACTTCATTTCCCGCTGAAAGGTTGCCCCTTCATTTTCAATCCAAAGGGAAATTTCTTGTACGCGAAGGTACCCCAAGGACAAATAAAAGTTGTTTATGTCTGTCTTCCGGTTTAATTTGGATTTGATTATACTCGGAGAAACCATCCATAAACAAAACGACTTCACTTCCCGCATAGGCATCAATAATTTTATCTATAAATGGCATGGGGTAGTTGTCCTTGGGACAGGCTTTGTTTAGATATTGAAATTCAATACAAACGCGTATAGTCCCTTGCTTTTTGTCAACAAGAATAGGGTTGGATACCCATTCTGTCAAAGCTATGGGGTAAATGAAACCGGCTTTCAGCAGTTTCTCAACTTCAGCCTTAACCATTGCCACTTTACATGGTTTGAGAGGTCTCAACTTTTGTCGAACGAGTCTAGCATCAAGGTAAGTTTGGATTTCGTGCTCGACTATTGATGGATCAATGCCTGGCATCTCCTCATATGAACAAGAAAATACGTCATGTAATTCCTTAAACAAGGTTGTATAGATCGCAATCTCCTTTGGAGAGCAGTTCACGTCGATGTGTACTTTTAACACAACGTTTGGTTTTGCAAAGATATTGATAGGAATCATTGGAAATGTTTTCCATATTCCCCTCAGCAAATATTCCTTCCCTTGGTAAGGGATTAATAGGTCTATCAACATCACCTGCGAGTCTCATATGGAACTCCTGGTTCTCGTTCCTGCTTAACTCTGGAAGAAAATAGGATCAATGGTGAAGATCTTTACAGATCTTATCTCATTCGCACATAGCTTCCAAAATGGCTTCATCCGAAGATAAAACCATATCTAAGCAATCTCTAGAATGCAAAGAGTTCTCTGCCCAAGTAGGCAGATAGGCTTCTTTCGGCTCCTCTAAGACTATGAGAGGGGCCGAAATGGGATCAACAGCAGTATGAATGATAGCTTTATAAGCTACGTTCGCTACTGATAAGGGAACTTCAGGTTAATGTGTGTGGTTGCAAGGTATTCTTCGGGAACTTGGAGTTGCATTTGATTCACCCACAATAATTTGGTGTGATAATAAAAGTGCAATCAATATTTCCACAGATCTAGTGTAGAGATAGAGGACCAAACACATTTATATACACATGCACTACATCAAGATCTTGGTGCATGATCAGGTGATAGCCTTGCAGTATTGCCCATCTGCAAAGCAAAGTGCTAACATTTTCACCAAGTGCTCCACAGAGAATGCCTTCACCTATCTGAGATCCATTCTTGGAGTGGGTGATGCATGGTTATGGCTACCATTCACTTTCATATTTTTGGCTCCATGTCTATTTTTTAGGGGAGGTTTTGTTCCCATGTGGTTTTCCTCCTTGGCTTGTTTCTATGGACAAATAAAATTTTGTGTTGTATGAGGTGACTTGAGCCTTTGTTTCTAAGTAAGGATTAAGGGGGGTTTTTAGAGTAATAATCCATCCTAGTACCATATTCTTAGAGCTTAAACTCCTTCATTTGCTTATATGCAGTGTTTTCTATAGTTTAGACTTAGGGAAACTGACAATTATGACAATTGAGGCACTCCTAGTTGATCATTATGCACAGTTGAGTCACTCCATGTTGATCATTTTGACAATCCAAGAACCCACATTTATTTTAGTCAACCAAAATGCACTCCCCATCCCCAATTTCATGGATTTGGTCCAACTTGAGGTGCTACTGCTTGGATTAGGTGGTTTTTGGACTCTCTTGGGAATTTATTGCTCTCCTAGAGCCACTCCCACTCACCCATGTGCTCACCCACACCTGTCATACATTGATCGATGTTCCAACATTCCTTTCCCACATTCACACAAGGATTCGTGACCATTTGGGATGACTAAGAGGCTCATTGGTCCACCTAGGGGGGTTTGAGGGTAAAAGATAGGGATGACACTTGTATGCATTCACATGGCCTCCAAGGCCTCACGATTTTTCCCTATTGTACTATATATCAGTTCTAGACATCCTTACATGTTGGACAGTCATAATAATATATGTTATTGACTTCATGTGTGTATGTAATTTTTAGTCTTTCAGTTATTTTGTGCATGTTTTGTAAACCATATCGAATTGTGAGAGTTTCTTTCACTCCTAGATCCATCTATGATTCAATTCTCATAGTTTCATAAGAGAGAGAAGAATTTAACATAGACTATTCAATTAATCATAACAAAATTGTACCCATGTGGGACAAAATTGGAATAATATGATTATAATCATGAATCAACAAATAATATGGAATACACTGGTTGTACATATAGGAGAATTCAAATTCCTAATATTGGATTCGAATATACCAACTCAGACTGACTCCGGATCTAACTTGGTGTGGGACAATCACCACCGGAGCTCACTAATGCAACTTTGAATAACTAACTTATTCTACAATTAGTTAACTAATGAGGGTAGTGTTATACCAAAATCCTGTCACCACCATGTGATAAGACTTTTGACATACCTACTTTCCCTGAATCCCAGCTTTTGGAGTGAAGACTAAATGGTTTTTTATTAGTCTATCATACAAATTCCCAGCACTGCTCATCCTCCTTTGTCTAGGAGTGGTACCCCTGCTCGCACCACTTTTAAGCGGTTGTCCACAAGCAGTGCCACCGCCTATCACCCTTGGCCCATAGGCGGTTATTACCAGAACCGCTCTGTCATAGAAGGAGAAGCGCGGTACCCTGGGTAAAAGGGGAAAAAGAGAAGCTTCTCGAGGCTTCTAGATGATAAGCCTCGAGATATCCCTTATCCCTACTGTTGTGGGTTGGTTGAGCTCTAGATCCCTCATCCTAGGATCTTAGAGGCCACCTCACCCACTAATTTCTTAACCATATCTATCCATTAAAGCCCTATAATATGAGCTCATAGCCATGGTTGAGGGGGGAACATTGAAGGTATTGTTATGCTGTTGGACTGATTCTTGGCCCAAGATCATTTGGAGAGAGCATAGAGAGCTAGAGTCGGAGCTTTTGGGGATGAAGAGCTGGTTTCATGGAGATGCATGTCAACACTAAGGCTTGGTTGTAAACTTCTTCATATTTCTAGTGCAAGCTGATTTTTTGTCCCATATATATTGTTGATGTTTGATTTTAGATATATATTGCTAGATTCCTTAGTCACTAGCATATATTAGTAGATCGTATTCTAGTTGCTTTGATCTATTTCGTGTTGAACTCTAGGGAGATTTATCAACCTTTGTGATCTATTTGTTCTGGATCTGAACCATTCAGACCAGTGGAACACCTTGCTGTCTGCAGGAGGTGAAATATTTCAAGCAACAAATCTAGCGACTCTACTGGGGAGTAGTTGTATTCAGTTGTTCTGATCGTCCTCAATCTGCAACTCTTGTCCGAATCCAGGCTCCATTTTCTTCAACTCTTTACTGTCAGATCTACTTTTTGATTTGTATTATTTGGGTTTGAAATTTCTAGATCTATTCAGATCTGAGTCATTTTGGTTTTTTATGCTCTGTTACCATATTCAATTCGACAGTATTTACCTTTATCTAGTCTTTTTGATCTGATCCATTGTTCTCTTTCTTGTTTTGGCCATCTACAGGGAACCGCGGTAATGCTTTGTGCAAGGTGTAGTGCCACCACCTGAACACAGTGGACAGTAATCGATGCCACCTCCTGTATCCAGTTAGTGAGGAGCGGTGCTGCTTTGGAAATGCTCTTACAACACCTACAAAGTGCAGTACCAGGTAGGCTTTAGTCCAAAACTCTTTTTCCTCATTTTTCTTTGAAAAATTTTGGAATTTTGATTGCTTTCAGTTCTGTTATCAAGATTATGTTATTGAATCTGATGTGTGTGGCTTACTGCTTTGATGGTTTAAGATTGATTTTGAGTGGAATTTCAAAATTTGTTTAGTCTTTTTTATTGTTCATCCGCTTCTTGCTTGTTGGTTTTGTTTAAAGAAGTATTTCTTGTTCTCTAAAAGTTAGGGTGCTCATTGAACTCTCTTTTAGTTGTGTATACTGAAAGAAGAACACTAGATTAGCTTCTAGATTTCATTTCTTACTTGCATAGTAAACTTCTTTTTCTTCCCTTCAAAAAAGAAAAGTTTTTCTTGAGATTAGGACATCATATTTGAGCGTTGGATTTGGGTTTTTTGATTGGCTTCATAAGATTTTAGGAGCTTTATGATCTTTCGCCTCTCATGCATATAGGACTATCTTAATCAAAATAAAAAAATGGTAGTTTTAAGTTAGATTTGATTATGTTTTTAAGAAAATTGAAAAGTTAGAGTGCATTGGCATATAGGTGTTCTTGGTGTTGTTCTTTTATGAAAAGAGATTCTCACCCTTCCCATTTGCTTTCGAAAAGAAGAGTTTGGTTTGTAAAAGTGTTTGCTTTTCCTCGATTTGGTGTTCATGACTGTTGATTGGAATGATTTTTGGTTTTGAAACAAATAGAAAAAACACTCTCTTCCCTTCCGTAAGTAGGCGTATTGAAGTCCTCCTATCATTTTAAGTCTACTTGTTTTGACCTATAGTTTGAGTAGGGAAGTCTGTTGGTGTGTTTTTTCTAGATTTTCAGACCCTAGGTTAGATAGGAACTGTACATGCTTGTTGAGTTAAGATATTCCAAGAGAGTACGGGGCTTGCCACCCAATTTTACTTCTGTTTCAAAAGGAAATCCAATGGAAGCTATCGACCAAGGAGCTGCTACCACCTCCCAAGTGGGAGATAATGTGGTGGTGGAAAGTGGAGTACAATACTCTTCACACCCGCCTCCCTTGGTCCAACAGCCTTCTCGTGAGGATTCATCGCTCCATCCTCCCATGAAAGATCATGTTGATGATACCCATCTGGATTTTGGTCCTAATGCTCCTTTTTCGGAGACACCCATCGGATAGGCCATTGCCTCATTTGGCACCCGTGTAAGTTCTCCTAAAAGTGAAGAAGAACGTAGGAAACACTACGCTGCTATCCTCCATGCACAAGAGGTAGAAAAGCATATTGAAAACCTATTAGGCCCTTCACCAGTTCGTTCCACATTCCTTCCTATGGGATATTGTTCACTATCCGATTCTATGAGACCCATTGAACCAATTATAGATCGTCCATTAACAACCCACAACCCAGGTCAAATTTCCACCCCTCTCACCTCTTATGTTATGTCTGTTCCAAATCCTCCCAGATCTTTTGCATCTGGGGCCCAACCTTCAATTCCTATGTCTTCAATACCTTTGAATGTCGGGGGGCAACCCCTGGAACGACCTACGTTATCCGAGACCGAAATTGTACCTATTCAAGAGCAGACCTCTAACATAGAAACATCTACAGCTTTTTTCCCTCCCACCCACACTAATGTGGTAAATCCCCCATCTAGTTCAGGTCAGCCCTTGGGGCCACAACCTGTTGCCATTCAATCTTCTAGCGGTTATGGTTATCAAATACCTATAGGTAATCATCCATATAATCCTAATGGAATTCCATTCCCTAGCAATACTTTTATGCCATGGGGGCAACCCAACTGGTCTTACATGCCAACCATGGGAGGGATACCCATACATACTGCAGGAGGTACGGGAGGACCACCTTATGGACGTCCTCCCCATGGGGGACCTAATGGTCCTGGAGGGCCTGGTGGTCCCCCTCATGGTCTTGGTGGTCCTAGTGGTCCTAGGGGACCTGGTAGATTTCCTCCTTATGGCTCGGGAGGGTCTAGTGGCCCTCCACCTAGTGGTTTCAATGGCTCTAGAGGTTTCCCACCTCTTCGAGGTTCTGGAGGGTCTGGTGGTTCACCTCTAGGTGGTCCACCTCCTGGTGGTCCTAGTGGTCCTGGTGGTCCTGGCGGTCCCAGTGGCTTCGGTGTCCCTCCTCCTGGAGGCCCTGGTGGTCCTAGCGGGTCCTAATTCCGAAAATCAACCCCCCATGGGCTGATTTCCCGGTAGTTCTTCCTCACAGCAACTTGTTTATCAGTCCATCTATGGCCCTACGGGTAATTTCATGCCATATCAATATTACCAATATGTGCGGCCCAATAGATAGTTACCTTTCCTTGCAACTTTGGACTTTCCTGATTTGTCCAAGTTTATTAATGATTCCATTCGACACAATCCCTTGTGGCCTCCCATTCCCATAAAGTTACCATCGGACATTCCAAAATTCAATGGGAAGCAGGGTGAAGATCTGTGGAACCATGTTATGGCATTTCATTTGTGGTGTTCCTTGAAATCCCTCATGGATGATTCCATTCGGTTACGACTCTTTCAGTGAACTTTGACCGGTACAACCGCGAAGTGGTATATTGAACTCCCACAACATTCGTTTGTGGATTTTGGCTCGTTGGCAACCATATTTCTTATGCACTTTCAGCTCACTATTCATTATGAAACGGGCACTGATCTTTTAACTTCTCTGCGATAGAACACCTCCACCCACATTTCTAACCATATTCATGACTGGAGAAGGTGGAGAAGACTTATTAAGGCCCCTATTCTGAATCAGTTGTTAGTTGATTGGTTCACTAAGTCCTTGTTGCCTCCTACTGCCCGAGATGTGGCCATGGGCGGTTCCGTTACCAAAGAGCAGGCTATTAGTCGGGCTCAGTACCTAGACTTGGTCTATTCCCAGTCCAGGACTCTTTATGACCTGATTCCTCAAGCTCCTCGCCCCAGCCCTAACCCTGCCAAGCCATCAGCAGAAGTACCTATTGATGGGATTATTGGTTCAATCCAGTCCCCATCCGTAGCGAAACCTGCCAAGAAAACCCAAACTGCTACTCCTTTGACTCCCAAGGTTTCTACCGAGGTCAATTCTATTCAAAGTACTCAAACCTCGGGTAATAAAAAGAAAGGTAAAAATTGAAATAAAAAACCTAGAAACCAGCAAGAGACCCCACAACCAACCCATAATGACAACAACACAGGTAAAAGGAAGGCTAAATACCCTTGTTTGTTATGCGGTGGTGACCACTTCTCAAAGGAGTGTCCTCTTTGGGACGAGATCTCCTAGTTTTTGAAGTCTAATCCTGCACCTGTAGTACTTACGGATCCTTTTCCCTCTCAACAACAGCTGGTAGACCACATGGCGAACTAGGGTAACTCTAGTTCATCAGAGGAAATTCGTATGATTTCCTCAGATACCATCCATCTGCAAACTCGAAGCCAGAATTATGATAAACCCACAGATAAGCAAGAAGATCAAACTTCTTCAGGGAAAGCTCCCTCTACTAGTTCTCTGGAATCCTCGTCTATTGTTCCCTTGTCTATCGAGAATCCTACTCTCGACATGATTTTACGCCAACCAAATAGTACTCTTCAGAAGGTTGTCTTTAACCCCAATGCCCAAGCTGCTCAATTCTATAATGTGATTGAAGATCTCGCTCAGGCACCTTGTGCAATGTCTATCTTAGAGGTGCTCCAAAGTTTCCCTAGACACTAACTTGATTCACTTCAATTTTGAGAACTATAAACCTATATTACCGCATAAACTTGCTTTTCAGATCATTACGAAAGTAGTGGGAAATAAATTCTTCCAAATGGTACTAGATGAAGGAGCTTTGACCTCGGAGTTATCTCTGACTTGTTGGAAAGCTCTTGGCTCTCCCGAGCTTGTTACATCACCTACGACCCTTAAAGCCTTTGATGGATGGGGTTTCCAACCCCATGGCCTCATATCATCCCTTGCAGTTGAGCTAGGGGGAAAAACTGTTTCCATCCAAGTAGAAGTGGTAGATGCCCCTTTAGATTATAACCTCCTTTTAGGAAGGAATTGGTTCTATGCCATGAATGTTATTGCTTCAACAGTATTTCAAACGGTCCAATTCCTGCATCTCGAGAGAACTGTTACCATTGAACCACTCGATTTATGTACAATATATGTTACTACCCCCACGGCTAATAACATCCCCATGTTAGGTCAGTTGCCTCCTCCTTAATAGTCGATTGGGGTAGGAATATTGAAGGATTCATCCCTTATGGGGATTTTTCCCTCTACTCCTCCTAGCATGGATACCGCGACAGTACATATGATCGCTTCATTCGATATTGAGCCCCAAGGCGTAAATGTTGTTGAGTCCATCTCATTGAGCCTGCACGAAGCTATGTATGACACCATTCAAACTTGCTCTGATGATTACACTAATGACATTCATTTAGTGGCTTCGGATCCTTACCATTTACCATACTGGTTAGAACCTTCTCCTCCAGTTCTAGACTATCTCTCCAAGAATTTTCCTTCTAACAAGTCCATTTTAGAGATCATGAACACGGATGAGCCTATTTGGGAGGATCACCATCATAGATCCATGTTCCTCCCCAATACCAGTTCAGGTAGCCATGATTTTGCATCCTTGTTTCCTACTGATATTGTCAACGTTCCGCAAAGTCCTATATTGTTGCAAGATACAGATTCTAAAGGAAATTTTTGCAACATTACCCATACGAACCCTATTGACATATCAGGTAAGCCTGATGTTATTGAGCATGTTCATGTTGGAAAGAAATGCTCCACAGATGAATCTGAAGCATATAAGGCACTTTTTAAGGAATTATGTGATGTTTTTGCCTGGTCCTATGAAGAAATGTCGAGGATAGACCCTTCCATTGTGGTCCATGAGATTAAAACTTATCCCACGGCTAAACCTATCAGGCAGAAATGTAGGTAAGTCCATCCTAGGAAGGCCACATCTATTAAAGTTGAGATTGAGAAACTTCTAAAAGTTGGTTTTATTTATCCTGTACCTCAGACGGAATGGGTATTGAACGTTGTTCCTGTCAATAAAAAGTAGGGCACCATTAGAGTCTGCATCGACTTTAGGGATTTAAATAAATCTTGTCCCAAGGACAACTTTCCTACCCCGCACATCGATCATATTATCGACAACTGTGTTGGAAGTGTCATATTTTCATTCATGGATGGCTTTTTCGGCTACAATCAAATTGAGATATTTCCCACCGATCAGCATAAGATGGAATTCATTTGCCCATGGGGAACCTTTGCATATAAGAAGTTACCTTTCGGCTTGAAAAACGCTGGCGCCACATTCCAGCATGCAATGTCCTATGTGTTTCATGACATCAAACATATTGTTGAACCATACCTTGACGACCTCCCTGCTCATTCACAGCGATGGGAGGATCATCCCGGTCATCTTAGAGACATATTCCTGAGATGTATTCATTATAATATACGGCTCAATCCGCATAAATGTGTGTTTTGCGTTGAGACAGGATGTCTGCTTGGATTTGTGGTATCCAAAGATGGCATTTGGATCGATCCTTTGAAGATTTCCGCCATCATTAATCTACCAGCCCTAACCAACATCCTTAAACTCCAAATTTTGCAGGGGAAGGAAAACTTTCTCCATCTTTTTGTGTGCAATTTCGCTGAGAAAACGCACGGTTATATGTGTCTCCTCAAGAAGAACACTCCATTCTTTTGGGATGACCAGGCCCAACGTACCTTTGATAGTCTTAAACATGCTCTGACTCATTCACCCGTGATGCACCCCCCGCGACTATTCAAAGGATTTTCTCTTGTATATTGTTGCCTCTGCTACTACCATCGCCATGGTTTAGTGCAGGACAATCTCCACGGTTAGGAGCATGTGATTTATTACGCCAATAAGAATCTTATTGATTTTAAAACTCGTTATTTACATGTGGAGAAGCTAGCTTTGGCCACGGTCATTGCTATGCAAAAATTTCATCACTACATTTTGCTCCGCACTACTACTGTATTAGTAAACCAGAACCCGATGTATTACATTCTGACTCATCAGGTACTCAGGGGCAAGTACTCCCGTTGGATGGTCATCCTTGAGGAGTTTGATCTCGAGTTTGCCAAGGCTACATCAAAGAAATCCTTGGTTTTTGTCGAGATTATATGTGACCTTCCCTGTGCTACCACGGAATCTGAGCCCAGCGATTCATTTCCAAATGAATTCTTGTTCCTAATTAGCACTACTGTTCCTTGGTATGGAGATTTGTTAACTTATCTCCAGACTGAGTGTTTTCAGCCACATCTATCTCACAATGATCGTCGCCACATCCGGCACCACGCGAAATACTACCTCATGTTGGATGATACCTTGTCTAGACATGGGATTGACTCCATTCTCCAGCGATGCCTCACTCACGAGGAGGATAAACACGTGCTGAATGATTGCCACTCTGGAGCGTGTGGCGGTCATTTATCTGGGATAGCTACAGCCCAGAAAATCCTTCGCGCTGGCTATTTCTGGTATTCTGTCTTCAAAGACTGCCATGAGGCTATTAAGAAATGCCCACCGTGTCAACATTTTTATCCCAAAAAGTGCACCCATCCTCCTCCACTTCACCCCATCATTGCCATTGGCCCTTTTTCCAAATGGGGGATTGACTTCATGCATTTTAAACCTACCTCAGCCGGGGGGCATGGTTACATCATCGTAGCCATGGATTATTTTACAAAATGGGTTGAGGCCATGCCTACATATGCAGAAGATGGTAATACCGCCTCTCTTTTCTTGTTCAATCATATCATAGCTAGATTTGGAGTTCTGCAGTCCATCGTCACTGATCACAGATCTCATTTCCGTAATCAAATGATGGAGGAATTGAGTGCCAAGCTAGGTTTTCACCATGAAAACTCTACGTCGTATTATCCGCAAGCTAATGGTCAGGTAGAGGTCATTAACAAAGTTTTGAAAACTATGCTTCGTTGGATGGTTTGAGATCATAAATCCAATTGGCATCTCGTTCTTTTTTTCGCTCTTTGGGCTTATCAGACTTCCATGAAAATAGCTACTGGTTTCACTCCATTCCAGCTTGTCTATGGACTTGAAGTTGTCTTGCTGATCCAATGTCAGATTCCATCTTTACAACTCATCGTCGAACTTTTCCCAAACACTTCCGCGGAGGAAGCAAGATTTTTGTACTTAAATAACCTTAATCAGACTCGTAGAGATGATGCCTTGGCTAATGAGGCACATAAGAAATGTGTCAAGGTGCAGTACGATAAATCCATCCAACCTCGTGTTTTCAATGAGGGTGACCTAGTTTTGACTTATGACCAGAGATACAACAAGCTAGGAAAGGGTAAGTTCGAGTCTATGTGGTATGGACCTTTCTTTATTTCCAAGGTGTTAGAGAAAGGAGCCTATGAGTTGGTAGATTATGATGGAATCCCTTTGGGCCAACCCCGCAATGGGTTGTACCTGAAAAGGTACTATGCCTAGGTCTTCTTGGATGGTATCTTGTATATATGTATATTGATTGACTTTCAGTGTGTTTTTAGTATTTTCAAGATGGTTTTGAGTTTTGGTATCTGAATCTATTTATACCATGTTTTGGTCATGCAGATGGCTTTCTACGGCTTCACTAATGGTGCCTGCCACCACACCTTGAATCTAGCCTCAGCTGCTTGGGTCCTCTATTCCCCAGCTAAATATTTGGTCAGTTCAGAAGCGGTTTTCTTAGGTCCCGCTACTAATAACATCGTCGAGTATGAAGCAGTCATCAGTCTTCTGACTGAAGCTACCTCCCAGGATGTCCATGATCTAGTATTTTTGATGGACTCTCAGCTCGCGGTTTGTCATTTAAACCATGTCTACACCATTAGGAACCCGGTACTCCTCCGCCTCTTTCGGAGGGTATGTTTGTTAGAAAGATCATTTGGATCCATTACATATAGGCATATCCCTAGGGAACATAATGTGGTTGTCATTCATTGGCTAATTACATCCTATATCGGCATTTTTCCCATTCATGACATTAATCAAACATGGTACGTTGTAAATAAACATTTAAAGACACATAGAACTCATAGAAAATGCATTCATCCATTTGAAACGTATAAACATCATGTAAAAGTCTGTATATATATATATATATATACAAAAAATTTACAAAAAAATAGGTCCCAAGACCTCATCTGAAGCATGTAGGCTTTCAGGCAAAATCATCATACAAAATCCTGAAGCTATCATCTTTCAGTATACATGTCTCATCCACTAGTGGTGTTCGTGATAGCACATCACTGCTCGAGCCACCTGGCATAGTAGCCTGCTAAATCTTCCCGGTACTCCCGTCATAGATCTCTGATATCTAGTCGAGAGATCATCTATGTCAGCATCTAGGATGTCCAGAGTCATCCTCTCGAGGTTCTGCTCCAACTCCCCAGTGATATCATCACCTTGTGGCACGAAGCGAGCTCCGGATCGTCAGTCTAATGGAGATGCTCCTTCAGGCCTCGCTGCTCCAACATCTGCGTGAAGACAAATAGGTCTCATCACTTATCATAAAAAACATAAAAACATTTTCCATCCTTAGGTTTTTTTCATTTTTTACCAATGTCTCCCCACTACCCTCCAGGTGGGAGTGGTAGGTCAGGATCACCTGTGAAATCTGTTCCCACATAGGGATAGTCCTCGACCATGAGCATCTGATCCTGCAGCCATCTGAGGAACACGTCACCGTACTTCACTCTGCCCCTACCCACTCCTGTGCGAGCCATGATCTGGACCCACCTCAGCATGTGGGGGTCTCATGCTCTCAGACTCCAAAAAGTCACCTGGGGCCTCATCTGGGGGACTCGCTCAAAAAAGAAACAAGCTAATATGGAACCAAATCCAAACTGCTTCAACTCTCCCTGCCGACATTTAGTCAGCTGATCCTTGAATATTGGAAGCAATGCTTTATCCCAGTTGAACACTATAGGTACCATTGCCTCTAGTGCATACAGCATATGTGCCTTGGAAACCTAATGTACACCCTGGCTCCCTACCACCCTCTACATGGTGAACAAAACAATCTGTAGAGCCCTATCTGTCACTGCCCTGATGGGGATTTTCTTCCCCAATGTACCTGTACCTGGTGCACAGTGTCTATCTATGAGCTCTCGAGTGGTAATGTCCCCACCATGGGAACCTGTCAGTGAGATAGGGGCACCCCATCTCGATAGTCCAGTCAGGAAGTAGATGTCCTCTACCTCCACTGTAATTATATGTTCCCCCACCTCCAAATACTGTTGTTCTAGATTCCACATTCTCAGTATGTGTTCCAGTACTCTCTCATGGGACACCATGCTTGGTGTCTGAAAGAAATTTAGAAGCCCACAGTTCTAGAGTGCGGCAATACAAACCGGATCCCTTTCAGTAGCAGCATTCTCATCATCATGTGTTCTTTCCTTCCATATCACCATATTTTGGAAGCCTAGACCTGCCAAAAACAACAATGGTATGTATCAATATCATCCTTGAGTCACCATAAATCAAAAGAATGGGTAAAAATTTTTATATCATTGATTTAATTTCTCCACGGCCAGCACTGCCTGTGCCCCATTGGAGACAGGTGGTGGCACCGCCTGTCCACTATATTATTGGCACAGTTCTCAAGTGGTACCACCTGTCCCACAAGGGGTGGCCGCGGTGACCACAAACAGGATTTTAGGTCTTGCCAAATAGGCCTAAATCCCCACCAAATCCCAAAATAAAAGCTATGAAATGAAAGATGAAGGTCTTAGCTATTACCTGCAACTGACGAGACTGAAAACGGACGGTGGGAACTCCCGGTATCAGGTGTGGAATATCTAGCTAAAAAATGCTCCAAGTGCTCTCTGCTAGAGGTAAATAGTGAAATGTTTGATTTTTTTTACTATTTACTTGCCTTATATAGACATTTTTTGGGTCTGACTTAGTGCAGTTTTGATATTACATCATGGTCTGGTCAAAATATATTTGTCGTAATCCCGTAATGGTTATTTTGGATGCATTTAACACTTGTTTATGAGTTTTCTGCAGGTTGACTTTAGTAAAAGCTTTGGAAATTTTTTTTATGGCTTTTTCATACTTTCACAAAATGGAAAAGGTCATTGAGCATTTATTACGACACTTTGTCACGCTCGTTAAAATCTAGTATCAAAGTTCTGATTCTAGTTCAAGTTTCTTTCCAGGCTCGTAAAATACAACATTGTGTAAAGAAACATCATGGAGTCTTCTTTTCACATCTTCTTTCAGACTCCTTAAACATGAAAAGATAGTCGAGTCCGTTTCTGAATCTTTCCAGGCTCGTAAAAAGTGAAATTGTGTAAAGAAACTTCATGGAGTTCTCTTTAAACCCTTTTTAGGCTCCCTAAATACAAAAAGATTGTCAAGCGATCTTGTCTTCTTCACGCTCGTTAAAGTATTTGAAGAGTCGTCTATCCGATGGTAGGTTATCTCTTTCTCGGTTCGGATAGGACTATTTACGAGAAAGGAACACTCCAGCCAATCATGATTGGAAGAGTTCTCTAAGGTGTGATTTTATACTTTTTTGGGCCTTAGAGACTAAATCATATGAAAAAGGACGCCCATGGAGTCTTCTTCCGTTTTCGTTCAGAATCTCTAAACATGAATGATGCCGAGTTTTCTTTTGGTGGACTCATTAAATTAAACATTGAGAGACCCATTTTGGGAAAGAACCCATCCTCTCTCAGGTTCGTAAAACATATGAGACTAGACTTGTCTTCTGACAAGCTATATCGAGTGTTTGTCACCCTCTTTGAACTCGTAAAACCAAAAAGAGCCACTCATCGATCATGATGGGGAAAATGGGAAAGGGAATCATTTTGTAAATAATGGCAGTTGTTTGTCATTACCTTTGAACATGGCACTTGTCTGCACAATCATGTCAGTCAATTGGGTATTCAGCTAATGTCCATGATGATCTGCTTTCATGAGTCATGTCAATCCTTTGAGTCTTTCAAAAGAATGCATTGTCCACTATCGCATTGTGTATCTACCCTATCTAGTCATGCTGCCAAGTCATTTTGTTGTGCCGCCCGATGTTCAAAGGGAATCTAAAGAAGTTTTACCTCTGCAGTATACACAGTCTTTGTGTCAGTATCTTTAAGTTAGTCATATGGTAGCTACATTCACATCATTCCAAAACTATGTTCCAAGTTTCGTGTCGTCGATGTGGGACTCATCATGGCCCTCCTTCGACAAGACTATTCCTATCGATGTCAGCTCATCATCAAGGAAATAGTCTTAGAAACAATATTTAGTACCTTGAGATCTGTATGCCTTAATGACAGATTCTCTCACTCTCGACATAGGTTCACATCATTGACCTTTGATCGATAGAATCAACTGGGTGTTCGACATAAAGAAACCTCACTCAGTAGATTGTACGAAAGTACCTTGGGAATCATTGACATTAATGGTGATCTCCCTCGCACTTGTTAACGGTTCACATCATTGGCTAGTAATCAAGTGGTTTCTACCATGTTCGACTTCGGATCATGGTAATCACATGGATAGAATCGTACTTTGTGGAAGACGAGGCAAAGACCCTAGGCATTTGTTTAAAATAACTCATTGCTTTTTCCCCAGGTTGAGATGGAGTTTTGTATATCTAGCATGGATCCACATTTGTATGGTCGTGGCTATGCTCATATTTGCGTCTGTATGACATAGATCTACGTTGTATGTTTGGTAGCTATGTCCAAGTTTGATTCATCTATCACATGGTCTACGTTGTATTCTAGTAGCCATGCTTGTTTATTCCACTCATGGATCTGCCTTGTATTGGTCTGTTGCTATGAGTTTGGTTACTTGCGTCTATGAGTCAACATACTGATGTACTACAGATGCCTACTTGACTGCATACTCCGATCGAGCCAACATTTTCATCTCCTGGAAATGACTTGTTCTCAAAGCTCTCATTTATCGTGTCACTCTAAGACTCATGCTTTGGGGGGCATCTTGTTATACCAAAAGCCTATCACCATCATGTGATAAGACCTTTGACATACCTACTTTCCCTGAACCTTAGCTTTTGGAGTGAAGACTAAAGGGTTTTTTATCAGTCTATCATACAAATTCCTAGCACCACTCATCCTTCTTTGTCCAGGAGCAGTACCCCTGCTCGCACCACTTTCCATCGGTTGTCCACAAGCGGTGCCACTGCCTGTCGCCCTTGGCCCATAGGCAGTTATTACCATAAACACTCTGTCATAGAAGGAGAAGCATGGTACCCTAGGTAAAAGGGGGAAAAGAGAAGCTTCTCGAGGCTTCTAGATGATAAGCCTCAAGATATCCCTTATCCCTACTGTTGTGGGTTGGTTGAGCTTGAGATCCCTCATCCTAGGATCTTAGAGGCCACCTCACCCACTAATTTCTCAACCATCTCTATCCATTAAAGCCCTATAGATATGAGCTCATAGCCATGGTTGAGGGGGGAACATTGAAGGTATTATTATGCTGTTGGACTGATTCTTGGCCCAAGATCATTTGGAGAGAGCATAGAGAGCTAGAGTCGGAGCTTTTGGGGATGAAGAGATGGTTTCATGGAGATGCATGTCGACACTAAGGCTTGGTTGTAAACTTCTTCATATTTCTAATGCAAGCTGATTTTTTGTCCCATATATATTGTTGATGTTTGATTTCAAATATATATTGGTATATTCCTTAGTCACTAGCATAGATTAGTAGATCATATTCTGGTTGCTTTGATCTGTTTCGTGTTGAACTCTTTTGCAGGTACACGGGTGAACTATCAAATCCTTGTATTCCAGATATCTACAGCATCTAGGGAGAGTTATCAACCTCTGTGACCTATTTGTTCTGGATCTGAACCATTCAAACCAGCAAAACACCTTGTTGTCTGCAGGAGGTGAAATATTCTGAGCAACGGGTAGGTGAGAAAAGGTGCCCGCACTCCCTTCCATCATGCAAACTGACACTAGGCTAACTAATTGTGATCTAACTGATAGTGGCTGCAACATAACTAAACATAATTGCTTACCTACAAAGGTCCATTGAAGGAGACTACTGGGTGCACTCAGAATGGTTCCTAGATGATATGGATTGGTCTCTAGGGATCCTAAACTCATGCAATCAGGTGCAATAAGTGGCTAATGTCCCCTAGGTGTGTCCCCCATGCACTAGTGGAGTGATGAATATCTCTTAAGCTAGGAAAATAGACAATTATAATATGTGGTCAAAGGGAGGATTAATAATAATCCCAACACTAAATTATAGGGATTGGTCCCTGGAGCTCCTAAACTCATGCAGAGAGGAGCATTTAGTGTTAGGTGGTATTCAGATGAGTCCCCCATGACACTAGTGAAGTAAAAATGTTAACACTAAAAATGGTTCACCTAGCTCTCTATGGTCTAAACCATAATCATACATCATATTCCCACCATTATTTCCTTCATTTTGACCTTCATAATTGTATTTCAACTAAATATTGTTCAAAACCTCGTTATTCCTTCCCCATAAATGAAGGGAAGATGAGAATTTATTGTGATCTATCCCTAGTCTCTACAAAAAAGGGTCAAAACCCTAAAAATGATAATGATTCAAAATACCATAGATAAATACTATGGGTCAAAATCCCTTGGACCATCCTATAAATACACTGTGAATGACTCCCCCAAAACACTTTTTTCCATTTGCTCTCAGTCACACAACATACTTTTCTGCCATTATTTTTCCACACCATTTCCCACGGTGTATGTTGAGCTTGCTCCATACCCATTTGGATCCACATTCCCCATCCGACAAACACAAGTGGAGTAGATTGGAGACCAAAGCTGTGGAGATGTGGAACCATTTTCACGAATGGCTATGGTGGCCCAACGTTTCAGAAAATGTATCTTTTGTCTTCTCTTGCTTTGCATTATATATCATGAAAATCTAAAAATATTGTTATCGTCGTTTTTCTTTCCTATTGTTATTGTTGAACTCTACCTTATCCTCTGGATGAGCTAAGGTTGGTGCTTTTTCACGTAGCTGGGGAGAAATCCCCACTACAGGAAATGACCTCCTAAGCTAGGAAAATACAAATAAACTATGGTGGTCAAGGGAGAATTAATTAATTAATCCTAACAACTTCATAGTTGGCTTATATGGGTTTTTTGTGTCTATGGTGAGCTTGGATATTAAGCTCATTTTCCCCAACAACCTAGAATTTTTGCTTTGTGTTTTTAGATACACTACGCTTTCCCTATTTCTATTTTGGTATGGAAACTCTACGAGATAATGGAATATATCCCGAGCTTGATGCATTCAAATTTATTGGGGAATCCTTTGATGTTCTTTCTAGGGATATAAAAGGATTCCTCTCAAAAAGATTCCAAAACCAAGTGGGAACTATGTAGAAAAATATGATAGCATTACTTTGATTAATACAAAACCCCTCATGTTCATTAAAATATTGTAGCATGTTCACATTAGGATTTGGTTGGAAATTTCATGCGGGAACCTAAGGTTATGCGGGTTCATCACACCTATGGATATTTTAGAGACAACCCGTTGAAGTACATTAGTCCACTACTAGAGAATCCGTCTAGAGGATGTTTGGGTGGTCGACTAAACGATTGAATGAATGGTTGATGAAGGCATGGTTGGCTCGAATAGAAAAAATGAATAAACTATGGGACATTGTGTATTTTGAACCAATAACCTCTATTTGTGGAATAGATGCTCCTCCCTTCAAGGAGGTTTGCTGGATCTGGAGACTATAAAAGGATGACCCTATGGGTTGTGTTGATAAAGCTTGATATGTTTGAATCATGTATTTATAATGCATTGTTATTTTGTAATCACAATGTGATGTGATTAATTGTTGCAACGATGTCTTTAGACACCACCTCCTTTATTGGAATACAATTCCCTTCTATTTTTTTTATATTTTTGTTTATGTTTTATGGTTCATGTAAAGAGGTTCCCCTACATGGTATTAGAGATATTGTTTTTAAACTAGCATGTTGTCTACAAATTGTGTCGATTCATATCTAATATTGATCGAATCTGGGATCAATATTTGTCTATTGATACCTCTTCTTGAACTTTAATCAAAAGGATGACTTCCAAGATAAAACATATTGTTTTGAATGGACACAAATATGCAATATAGGTGCTATATATGGAGACTTTGTTGAACAGAAAGCAATTGTCACAATATATTGAGGTCGTTATTCTATATATGACATATGACAAAGCTAAGTTTGTCGTTCACAAAATAAGGATGAGGTTGTTGGGGTCATCATGACCTAAAATTTGAGGGAGACTCGTTTTCACACAAGTGGGATCAACTATCCTCATACCGTTTGGAGTAAGCTAAAGTTACTGTTCAACAAGGTTAATGAAAAACAAGTGATGCAGATAGAGAAATAGTTTATATCTCTAGAACCCATTCCTTTGAAAGGATTGAGGACTATTTGGCTCTCATTAAGGAGCTACAAGTGAAATTGGGCAAATGTGGATGTGATTTTTCAAAGAAGGATGGATAACTCATTGAATCGGTCTTGATGAATTTGAGGACACCTTATGATGTGTTCTATGCCTCTTTTCACTCCAATTGGATGTCACATAATCAAGATGGTAAGGACTTCACCTTTGATGTGTTCTGTGATTTGTTGATTAAAGACAGACAAAAGTTGCTTGAAGAAGGGAAGATCGGTACCAAACACTAGGATCACTTGCTCAAGGAAAGGTCAATCAAAATTATAAAGAACGTGGTCAATCAGATCAACAAACATAATGTACTGACCAACCTACTAAAGGAATGTAACATCCCCTCTATTAATATGATTCCTAACAACTATAAGTTAATCTTCATTATGTATTAAATAATAATGAAAATAGTTATGAGAACAATTATGATTTCCAAAAACTTGATCATCGACTGGAAGAGAAGGGAATCGAGGACTAGAAGTTTATCATTTAGAAAGTATATATATATATAGTTGTTGTAATATTAAAATATATTTATAAGTTGTGAAAGGAGAATTAAAATCATAAAGGAGAGATCTCTTATATATGTATATATTTAGGATCCATTATAATAATGTGATCAGTATTTGAAAAGAGAAGCGTTGAACCATAAACTATACATGTCTAAAGTATATTAGAATTGATAAAACTAAAACAGTTAGGGTTGGGAGAACTTTCCCTTGCCGTTAAAATAAAGAAAATGGAGTTTTGTTCATACCCATTAAAATATGCATGCGTTAACGAAGAGGAACTGTCGGTTGGGGGATTCAATTTTTTTAATCAATTGTTTTACATTGAGAGGAGAAGATATTGGTTAAGTAAATTTTTCTTCTTGGAGGAAGAGTGGAGGAGAGCGTTATCTCAAGCTAGTTGCAGGGGCATGAAGAGAAACTATTTTATTTTCCTATCAACTATTGGATCAAATTATTATCTACTTTATGCACAGTGAAAGTCTAAGAACATAAAGGAGAATGTTGCATTGAATCAGAAGGACTACCGTACAATTATTAATGAGCCGCCACATTTTTTTCTTACATGATGGGCCGATCAACTGGCCTGTGATTCCATTTCATGAAGCAATACTCATTGTTTAACAAATATATGATAGACGGACGTTGAACCATTCTCTTTCTTACAAATTAGTACCTTTCCCATTTTTGTTGTTATGGTATCATTTTTTGTCTTTCGGTATAAAGATTGGTGTTTAAAACTAGTTGATTAAATGTGCCATGCCCAACTCTTTTTGTGGCTATGCCTGTGTTAGAATGATATACGACATGCCATTTTCTTTAGTTATAATAATAATATAGTTTTAAGGTCATCGTTGAGCGAGACACCAATTTGGTGTATGAGATTCTCCTCTACGCAGTGGTTTAACTGCTAAAGTCTACAGAGGTGTACATACTCTACCCCCTTCTGGATTTGAACCTGTGACCTCCTAGGAGGAAACACATGCTCTTGTTTCACCTCTACGATAGAAAGAAAAGGGGCATCTTAGTTTTTTTTGGCCGATATTGTTACTGTAAGTTGAGAGAAAGACAACCTCTATGTAGAGAGGGTCCTTCTTTTGTAGTTTAGTTGTATTCCTTCTTGTTTAAGATAATTATTGTTTAA